>JAHDVE020006436.1:0-47467 GCA_022606495.2 Halesus radiatus | reverse complement strand
AATATCTTTTCTTTGTCACATGTCAACTTTTGTGATTTTTTTTGGAATCACCGTGTGGCATCTGACCGTAAAAGAGAAAACAGTTTTGGAGTCTATGCCATAATTTCGGAGATATGAATAATTTAATCTCGAACCCAACGGTGCAAATTAGTCCACAAAATATCTCTTCTTTGTCACATGTCATCTTTTGTGATTTTTTTTTGGAATCATGGTCTGGCATCTGACCGTAAAATAGAAAACCGTTTTGGAGTCTATAACATAAGGCCGGAGATATGAAAACCTTAATCTCGAACCCAACGGTGCAAATTAGTCCACAAAATATCTTTTCTTTGTCACATGTCATCTTTTGTGATTTTTTTTTGGAATCATGGTCTGGCATCTGACCGTAAAATAGAAAACCGTTTTGGAGTCTTTGCCATAATGTCGGAGATTTGAACAATTTAATCTCGAACCCAACGGTGCAAATTAGTCCACATAATATCTTTTCTTTGTCACATGTCATCTTTTGTGATTATTTTTGGAATCACCGTCTGGCATCTGACCGTAAAATAGAAAACAGTTTTGGAGTCTATGCCATAAGGCCGGAGATATGAATAATTTAATCTCGAACCCAACGGTGCAAATTAGTCCACAAAATATCTTTTCTTTGTCACATGTCATCTTTTGTGATTTTTTTTTGGAATCACGGTCTAGCATTTGACCGTAAAATAGAAACTAGTTTTGGAGTCTACGCCATAAGGCCGGAGATATGAACAATTTAATCTCGAATTCAACGGTGCAAATTAGTCCACAAAATATCTTTTCTTTGTCACATGTCATCTTTTGTGATTATTTTTTGGAATCACCTTCTGGCATCTGACCGTACAATAGAAAACAGTTTTGGAGTCTATGCCATAATGTCGGAGATATGAACAATTTAATCTCGAACCCAACTGTGCAAATTAGTCCACAAAATATCTTTTCTTTGTCAAATGTCATCTTTTGTGACTTCTTTTTTGGAATCACCGTCTGGCATCTGACCGTATAATAGAAAACAGTTTTGGAGTCTATGCCATAATGTCGGAGATATGAACAATTTAATCTCGAACCCAACTGTGCAAATTAGTCCACAAAATATCTTTTCTTTGTCAAATGTCATCTTTTGTGACTTCTTTTTTGGAATCACCGTCTGGCATCTGACCGTACAATAGAAAACAGTTTTGGAGTCTATGCCATAATGTCGGAGATATAAAACAATTTAATCTCGAATTCAACGGTGCAAATTAGTCCACAAAATATCTTTTCTTTGTTACATGTCATCTTTTGTGATTTTTTTTTGGAATCACCGTCTGGCATCTGACCGTAAAATAGAAAACAGTTTTGGAGTCTATGCCATAATGTCGGAGATATAAACAATTTAATCTCGAACCCAACTGTGCAAATTAGTCCACAAAATATCTTTTCTTTGTCAAATGTCATCTTTTGTGATTTTTTTTGGAATCACCGTCTGGTATCTTTGACCGTAAATAGAAACTAGTTTGGAGTCTGTGCCATAAGGCCGGAGATATGAATAATTTAATCTCGAAACCCACCGGTGCAAATTAGTCCACAAAATACTTTCGTCACATGTCAACTTTTGTGATTTTTTGGAATCGCCTGGCATCTGAACGTAAAATAGAAAAGAGTTTTGGAGTTCTATGCTGAGATATGAACATTTAATCTTCGAAACCAACTGTGCAAAATTAGTCTACAAAATATCTTTTTCTTTTGTCAAATGCTTCATTCTTTTGTGACTTTGAATCACCGTCTGGCATCTGACTGCAATAATAGAAAACAGTTTTGGAGTCTATGCCATAATGTCGGAGATATAAACAATTTAATCTCGAACCCAACTGTGCAAATTAGTCCACAAAATATCTTTTCTTTGTCAAATGTCATCTTTTGTGATTTTTTTTGGAATCACCGTCTGGCATCTGACCGTACAATAGAAAACAGTTTTGGAGTCTTTGCCATAATGTCGGAGATTTGAACAATTTAATCTCGAACCCAACGGTGCAAATTAGTTCACAAAATATCTTTTCTTTGTCACATGTCATCTTTTGTGATACTTTTTGGAATCACCGTCTGGCATCGGACCGTAAAATAGAAACTAGTTTTGGAGTCTGTGCCATAAGGCCAGAGATATGAATAATTTAATCTCGAACCCAACGGTGCAAATTAGTCCACAAAATATCTTTTCTTTGTCACATGTCATCTTTTGTGATTTTTTTTTGGAATCACGGTCTAGCATCTGACCGTAAAAAAGAAACTAGTTTTGGAGTCTGCCATAATGTCGGAGATTTGAACAATTTAATCTCGAACCCAACGGTGCAAATTAGTCCACAAAATATCTTTTCTTTGTCACATGTCATCTTTTGTGATACTTTTTGGAATCACCGTCTGGCATCTGACCGTAAAATAGAAACTAGTTTTGGAGTCTATGCCATAAGGCCGGAGATATGAACTATTTAATCTCGAATTCAACGGTGCAAATTAGTCCACAAAATATCTTTTCTTTGTCACATGTCATCTTTTGTGATTTTTTTTTGGAATCACCGTCTGGCATCTGACCGTAAAATAGAAAACAGTTTTGGAGTCTATGCCATAAAGCCGGAGATATGAACACCTTAATCTCGAACCCAACGCTGCAAATTAGTCCACAAAATATCTTTTATTTGTCACATGTCATCTTTTGTGATACTTTTTGGAATCACCGTCTGGCATCTGACCGTAAAATAGAAACTAGTTTTGGAGTCTACGCCATAAGGCCGGAGATATGAACAATTTAATCTCGAATTCAACGGTGCAAATTAGTCCACAAAATATCTTTTCTTTGTCACATGTCATCTTTTTGTGATTATTTTAGGAATTACCTCTCAAGCACTTGACCGTACAATAGAAAACAGTTTTGGAGTCTATGCCATAATGTCGGAGATATGAACAATTTAATCTCGAACCCAACGGTGCAAATTAGTCCACAAAATATCTTTTCTTTGTCACATGTCATCTTTTGTGACTTCTTTTTTGGAATCACCGTCTGGCATCTGACCGTATAATAGAAAACAGTTTTGGAGTCTATGCCATAATGTCGGAGATATGAACAATTTAATCTCGAACCCAACTGTGCAAATTAGTTCACAAAATATCTTTTCTTTGTCAAATGTCATCTTTTGTGACTTCTTTTTTGGAATTACCGTCTGGCATCTGACCGTACAATAGAAAACAGTTTTGGAGTCTATGCCATAATGTCGGAGATATAAACAATTTAATCTCGAACCCAACTGTGCAAATTAGTCCACAAAATATCTTTTCTTTGTCAAATGTCATCTTTTGTGATTTTTTTTGGAATCACCGTCTGGCATCTGACCGTACAATAGAAAACAGTTTTGGAGTCTTTGCCATAATGTCGGAGATTTGAACAATTTAATCTCGAACCCAACGGTGCAAATTAGTCCACAAAATATCTTTTCTTTGTCACATGTCATCTTTTGTGATACTTTTTGGAATCACCGTCTGGCATCTGACCGTAAAATAGAAACTAGTTTTGGAGTCTGTGCCATAAGGCCGGAGATATGAATAATTTAATCTCGAACCCAACGGTGCAAATTAGTCCACAAAATATCTTTTCTTTGTCACATGTCAACTTTTGTGATTTTTTTTGGAATCACCGTGTGGCATCTGACCGTAAAATATAAAACAGTTTTGGAGTCTATGCCATAAGGCCGGAGATATGAACACCTTAATCTCGAACCCAACGGTGCAAATTAGTCCACAAAATATCTTTTATTTGTCACATGTCATCTTTTGTGATACTTTTTGGAATCACCGTCTGGCATCTGACAGTAAAATTGAAAACAGTTTTGGAGTCTTTGCCATAATGTCGGAGATTTAAACAATTTAATCTCGAACCCAACGGTGCAAATTAGTCCACAAAATATCTTTTTTTTGTCACATGTCATCTTTTGTGATTTTTTTTTGGAATCACGGTCTAGCATCTGACCGTAAAATAGAAACTAGTTTTGGAGTCTATGCCATAAGGCCGGAGATATGAACAATTTAATCTCGAATTCAACGGTGCAAATTAGTCCACAAAATATCTTTTCTTTGTTACATGTCATCTTTTGTGATTTTTTGAATCACCGTCTGGCATCTGGACCAAAATAGAAAACAGTTTTGGAGTCTATGCTATAATGTCGGAGAGATATAAACAATTCTAATTCCCTGAACCCAACTGTGCAAATTAGTCCACAAAATATCTTTTCTTTGTCAAATGTCATCTTTTGTGATTTTTTTTGGAATCACCGTCTGGCATCTGACCGTAAAATAGAAAACAGTTTTGGAGTCTATGCCATAAAGCCGGAGATATGAACACCTTAATCTCGAACCCAACGGTGCAAATTAGTCCACAAAATATCTTTTATTTGTCACATGTCATCTTTTGTGATACTTTTTGGAATCACCGTCTGGAATCTGACCGTAAAATAGAAACTAGTTTTGGAGTCTATGCCATAAGGCCGGAGATATGAATAATTTAATCTCGAACCCAACGGTGCAAATTAGTCCACAAAATATCTTTTCTTTGTCACATGTCAACTTTTGTGATTTTTTTTTGGAATCACCGTGTGGCATTTGACCGTAAAATAGAAACTAGTTTTGGAGTCTACGCCATAAGGCCGGAGATATGAACAATTTAATCATCATGTCATCTTTTGTGACTTCTTTTTTGGAATCACCGTCTGGCATCTGACCGTAAAATAGAAAACAGTTTTGGAGTCTATGCCATAAGGCCGGAGATATGAATAATTTAATCTCTCACCCAACGGTGCAAATTAGTCCACAAAATATCTTTTCTTTGTCATATGTCATCTTTTGTGATTTTTTTTTGGAATCACGGTCTAGCATCTGACCGTAAAATAGAAACTAGTTTTGGAGTCTATGCCATAAGGCCGGAGATATGAACAATTTAATCTCGAATTCAACGGTGCAAATTAATCCACAAAATATCTTTTCTTTGTCACATGTCATCTTTTGTGATTTTTTTTTGGAATCACCGTGTGGCATCTGACCATAAAATAGAAAACAGTTTTGGAGTCTATGTCCTAATTTCGGAGATATGAATAATTTAATCTCGAACCCAACGGTGCAAATTAGTCCACAAAATATCTTTTCTTTGTGACATGTCATCTTTTGTGATTTTTTTTGGAATCACCGTCTGGCATCTGACCGTAAAATAGAAAACAGTTTTGGAGTCTATGCCATAAGGCCGGAGATATGAATAATTTAATCTCGAACCCAACGGTGCAAATTAGTCCACAAAATATCTTTTCTTTGTCACATGTCATCTTTTGTGATTATTTTTGGAATCACCGTCTGGCATCTGACCGTAAAATAGAAAACAGTTTTGGAGTCTATGCCATAAGGCCGGAGATATGAATAATTTAATTTCGAACCCAACGGTGCAAATTAGTCCACAAAATATCTTTTCTTTGTCACATGTCATCTTTTGTGATTATTTTTTGGAATCACCGTCTGGCATCTGACCGTAAAATAGAAAACAGTTTTGGAGTCTATTCCATAATTTCGGAGATATGAATAATTTAATCTCGAACCCAACGGTGCAAATTAGTCCACAAAATATCTCTTCTTTGTCACATGTCATCTTTTGTGATTTTTTTTTGGAATCATGGTCTGGCATCTGACCGTAAAATAGAAAACCGTTTTGGAGTCTATGCCATAAGGCCGGAGATATGAACACCTTAATCTCGAACCCAATGGTGCAAATTAGTCCACAAAATATCTTTTCTTTGTCACATGTCATCTTTTGTGATTATTTTTGGAATCACCGTCTGGCATCTGACCGTAAAATAGAAAACAGTTTTGGAGTCTATGCCATAAGGCCGGAGATATGAATAATTTAATTTCGAACCCAACGGTGCAAATTAGTCCACAAAATATCTTTTCTTTGTCACATGTCATCTTTTGTGATTTTTTTTTGGAATCACGGTCTAACATTTGACCGTAAAATAGAAACTAGTTTTGGAGTCTATGCCATAAGGCCGGAGATATGAACAATTTAATCTCGAATTCAACGGTGCAAATTAGTCCACAAAATATCTTTTCTTTGTCACATGTCATCTTTTGTGATTATTTTTTGGAATCACCTTCTGGCATCTGACCGTACAATAGAAAACAGTTTTGGAGTCTATGCCATAATGTCGGAGATATGAACAATTTAATCTCGAACCCAACTGTGCAAATTAGTCCACAAAATATCTTTTCTTTGTCAAATGTCATCTTTTGTGACTTCTTTTTTGGAATCACCGTCTGGCATCTGACCGTATAATAGAAAACAGTTTTGGAGTCTATGCCATAATGTCGGAGATATGAACAATTTAATCTCGAACCCAACTGTGCAAATTAGTCCACAAAATATCTTTTCTTTGTCAAATGTCATCTTTTGTGACTTCTTTTTTGGAATCACCGTCTGGCATCTGACCGTACAATAGAAAACAGTTTTGGAGTCTATGCCATAATGTCGGAGATATAAACAATTTAATCTCGAACCCAACTGTGCAAATTAGTCCACAAAATATCTTTTCTTTGTCAAATGTCATCTTTTGTGATTTTTTTTGGAATCACCGTCTGGCATCTGACCGTACAATAGAAAACAGTTTTGGAGTCTATGCCATAAGGCCGGAGATATGAACAATTTAATCTCGACCATAACCTTGAAAACAAGTCCACGGAATAATATATTTTTTTAACGTTTCTTTTTTTTAATTTATCCTTAAAATCCCATTTTGGCCATTATTTTCATTACAAAATCCAAAACCGTTTTGAAATATATGCCATATGCCCGGAGATATGAATAATTTAATCTCGAACTCATCTCTGAAAATTAGTACACCAAATATCTTTTTTTTTGACGAATGTCGAGTTTTGTGGATTTTTTTTCTAAATCACCTTCTGGCCAGCATTCTGACCGTAAAATAGAAACAGTTTTGGAATCTATGCGATAAGGCCGGAGATACGAACAATTTAATCGCGAACCCAACTGTGTAATTTAGTCCACCAAATACCTGTCATAGAGTCTGATATATCGGCAATTCAAAAACGTTCCCTAGCCTTGTATACTCTCAATTTGTACATGGTCTGCAGTTGTGTATTCTTAAAGTATCTGCGGGCTTTGTACAGTACCCTCTGCTTAGATAGTTAGATGGAGCTAGCAACAGTTTAGTGGAACTGCATTCGTATCAGTTACGAAGGTTTCCTACTATGTCTATTCTTTTTTTACTATGTCTTCCATCGTCCCTGGATTTTCATCTGGGCAATCTTGAATTGATATGATGATTTAGAAAAACGCAAACTTACCACATTATTTATTTAAAAAACAAAAATTGAAAAATTTAGTTACATTATTAAAACAATCAGGAATGTCAGTACAAAAGATTCAATTAAGATCTACATGGCTCTCTGCCATTAACTATTAGAATATGGTATTATCGGATGGGGCAGTGAATGATCATATTTATAATTTAATTTAATAATTTAATTTACCCTTTTCCCCAACTTCCTCTCCCCCTTCTCCTTCCCCTCCCCAATACCTTCAGCCTCACAACATTCCCCAATTGGGAATGCCATAGTCTCACTGGCTCCAGACGGTTGGGAGCAGTTTGGGACTCTTGTGCGGTATTCATATAAAAAATAAAAAAAAATCAATAGAACACAAGCCATCACCAAAATTATGCTTACAGTACCTGTAAGAACTAGCACTAACGAAATCTTCAACAATCTTAAAATCATGTCAATAAAACAATGATATTCTGAAACAATACTACTTTACATTCATAAATACAAAAAAAAACAAGAAATAACAACAATAAACACACATTACAAATACTAGATATCAAAGTCAAAAACACATCCAACAAGGAACCACAAACACAACCTTTGGAAAAAAAGCCTCTTATACTATGGTACTAAACTCCACAGTAAATTCCCACTCTGCTTTAAAAATAGTAATAGTATATATTTCTAGTAAATACTTTAATAGAAAATGCATTAACACCAAATACAACTATCACCGAAACCACTCAACTACACTTAAAATACCTCACCTTAAAAACATATTTTTTCATCAATCACATCAATTATAATTATTACTATACCACTAGCGAACATTGCTATATGAACAAAGGTAGGCGGTGTTTTTCAAGTTCTGGTACGAATTACGCCGTGATAATTTTAAATTGGTCACTTTACTACCATCATTTCAAGCCAGCTGAATAAAAGAGCGTGCCGGTTCTTTAAGGTAGATTTCCGAGCACAGCGTTTATGGGCACAGTGTCTATGGCGTCAGTATCACCACGACAGAGCAACACTAACGTAATATCACTGTTGCAATAGGCGATGTTCTTGAAACTCTACCTTTACTAAATTCATGGAAAATAAATATTGGTAATATTTTTAAATTTTTTTAATTTCTTTCTGTGTTCGTTTTTCTCAGTGAAGGCACAGCTTTTCAGCCTTTATGGACTGCACGCCACTGTAGAATACGTACGTAATTGATTAATCCATATTATTTTTCTTACCCCTTTTTTAGTACCTACATTCATATTCTTCCCTTTGTCGGACTCGGGTCCGGGATCCATCGCATCGACAAGGGCCTCCAGGCGTCCTTGTCCTGTGCTACATTAACGGCATTCGTCCATAGTAGGTCCAGCCTCTCCCAGCACAGCCTCTGGAGTTGCTACTTTCACCTGTCCGGGGCGGCCCACTGGAAGGCACTCAGAATTTTCGGTGGAATTCAACCTTCTGGTATTCTTAATACGTGCCTAAGCCACCCGAGTTGCGACTTTTCTGTGAAGAAAGCTATTTCATTGTAATGATATACTTAAATTATACCGTATACATAAATGATTACTCTATACTGTTTTTACTCATTTCTTTATACTCAACTATTATTGTATATTAATTATTATTCTATACTTAAATTATACTGAATACATAAATGATTACTCTATACTGTTTTTACTCATTTCTTTATACTCAACTACTATTGTATATTAATTATTATTCTATACTCAAATTATACTGAATACATAAATGATTATTTTATACTGTTTTTTCTCATTTCTTTATACTCAACTATTATTGTATATTAATTATTATTCTATGCCTAAATTATACTGAATACATAAATGATTACTCTGTACTGTTTTTACTCATTTTTTTATACTCAATTATTATTGTATATTAATTATTATTCTGTACTTAAATTATACTGAATACATAAATGATTACTCTATACTGTTCTTACTCATTTCTTTATACTCAACTATTATTGTATATTAATTATTATTCTATACTTAAATTATACTGAATACATAAATGATTACTCTATACTGTTTTTACTCATTTCTTTATACTCAACTACTATTGTATATTAATTATTATTCTATACTCAAATTATACTGAATACATAAATGATTATTTTATACTGTTTTTTCTCATTTCTTTATACTCAACTATTATTGTATATTAATTATTATTCTATACTTAAATTATACTGAATACATAAATGATTACTCTATACTGTTTTTAATCATTTCTTTATACTCAACTATTATTGAATATTAATTATTATTCTATGCTTAAATTATACTGAATACATAAATGATTACTTTATACTGTTTTTACTCATTTCTTTATACTCAACTATTATTGTATATTAATTATTATTCAATACTTAAATTATACTGAATACATAAATGATTACTCTATACTGTTTTTAATCATTTCTTTATACTCAACTACTATTGTATATTAATTATTATTCTATACTTAAATTATACTGAATACATAAATGATTACTGTATACTGTTTTTACTCATTTCTTTATACTCAACTATTATTGTATATTAATTATTATTCTATACTTAAATTATACTGAATACATAAATGATTACTCTATACTGTTCTTACTAATTTCTTTATACTCAACTATTATTGTATATTAATTATTATTCTATACATAAATTAAAATGAATACATAAATGATTACTCTGTACTGTTTTTAATCATTTTTTTATACTCAACTATTATTGTATATTAATTATTATTCTGTACTTAAAATATCTGGTTTTATATTTTATACATAAATTTTTATTATGTTTTTTTCTCTCTCTATGTTGTATTATTCTATATTGATATAATAGCGTATAATATGAACAATAGTTAACAATTTGACTGCCCTAAAACTGGATTTGTTCCTAGTTGGTCAGTGAAAGTATTCTTACATATTTTATTAAATATTTTTTTGCTTCAAATAAATAAATATTATTATTATTATTGTAGGTTTCAAAAGACCATCATCTTCAAACAGTGAGTAATCTTAAAATTGTATGAAATACTTAGCAGTTTGAAAAGCAGTGAAAGCAATTTTGAACGTTTTTTTTTCTATTATTCCCGTCCGTATTCAATATACAGTTTAAAAGATTACACAGTTAGAGAATTATTCTATTTTGATTCCTGGTACATTTTACTAATTACCCGTAATAGAATTTACATATATTTACAGAGTTAGCAACCCGTAAAGTTTATATTTTTTATAACTGATTGTTAAATGTAAAAAAATCATTTAACAATTTGAGAAAGAAGTTTTTTTTTGAATAAATGATTCCAAAATAGTTCTTTGTTATTTTTTCCTTGATAGTACAAAACGTTATCTCTCGTAAAGCAAGGGGGCACTCGTGCGAAGACTGAGTTATGTGAAAACGAATTTGAAGTGTTTTCGAAATGCAAAAACGTGTGAAAAATAATTTCGACTTCTTTGGAACAAAACTGTTTAGCTAAGAGTTAAAATGGAAATGTTTTTATATTTGTTAGCATTAACACGACGACTGAAAAAATCTCGTATGATATTTGTTACTTTTTTAGCTTTAGTTTTAAAAGCGTTGTATTTTCATCTGTAGTTCCTGTGTATGATACAATAATAATAATGTTTTATTATTTTCTTTGTTTTTATAACAAAATAACAAATAATTATATTCTCATTGGGATTTCCCGCTGAGGATTTTATTTATACAATATGAAATTAAATTATATTAAATAGATGTGATTTCTGAAAAAATAAGTAATTGCAAGGCAAAGTGTTTTAAGTACAGTTGAGTGGTTTCGGTGTTAGTCTGTATTTGGTATTAATATATTTTCCATTTCAGATCTCCCTATGTAACGTATCCAGTGTTTTATTGATTTTTAAATTTATTGTATATCTCCTTGGTAGCTACGATTATATTAAGTCTATCCTCCACTGTAAGAAAACTGTAAAACTGTTTTTTTTTATTTCTCAATTTGTTTAATACTTGTTGATATTTTTATAATAATAATAATACTGTGTTTATTTCAGCAGAACAAAGCGGTGAGCCTGCCATACTCTGTCTGCCATATAAAATAGGATACATTTAAAAAATTATAAAAATTACATGCTGTAGAAATAGAATGTAAAAAATAAATAAAAATACAAATAAAATCAAATAAAAATAACATATTTTGCACTTATGCTACAGTGGCCTGAGGGAAATTCTTCATCTACGATGTAGGGGCGCGCCCTGCCACTGGGCGACGGTCTGGGCAAGAGTGTTTTCCGATCTCCGGTAGCGCTGACTCGTCCCGGCTATTCTGTGGCGCATCAAAGCAGCGAACCCATGCACCCTTCCCATCTGTGAGGCGCTGCATCGCCAAGAGATGCCGAACAGCGCTCTGTAAGCGTGGTTATATTGTACGCGGAGTGTGTCTATGACGCCTTATGTATATCTTGTCCATAGTTCGCTAGTGTAAAAGCTCATGCAGTATGTCTGGAATAGTTGCTTCTTTACCGGAGGACTGGACCTGTTAAATCTCCTGGCGAGCATGTTGGCACGTACGCTCAGTGCTCTTCTTTGGCGTTCTATGTAATTTTTATCGTTTAGGTCATCAGTGATGATATGCCCCAAGTATTTGATTTCGCCACAGAGTTTAAGATTGGCTCCGCCGAGACGTATGGGCGGAATGACAGCAGGACCCGTATTTGCTTTGAAAATCAGCAGTGACGATTTTTTAGCATTGTACATCAGCCCGTGACTAACAACGTACGATTCGCATATGGCTAGCAGATTTCTCATTGCTCTTACCGATGCAATGTGGCATCCGATTCTTGTTTTCTTCAGAGTTTTGCTAAGTTCATCCATGTATACATTGAACAGCACTGGGGAAATTGAGCCTCCTTGTCTAACACCGCACTTTAATTAAGCTGCTTCTAATAGGCTATCATTCCACCTGATAAAGTTTTCCTTTTGGTTGTACCATGTACTCAATATATTAACTTTTTGCGGTGGTACTTGTTTTTCCACAACTTATTATGACTAACCCTGTCAAAAGTTTTGCTCAAGTCTAGGAATCATGCGTATATCGTTGTTTTTCTGGTATAATATTGTTTGTTTCATACTATAGATGGCTGTATCAGTAGAGCATCCAGCTTTGAAGCCCATTTGGGAGTCCTCTGTATTGAGCTTGTCTTCGGTTAAGTGTATGGTAAGATGACTTTTTCAAAGATTCTTGCAATTATTGTGGCAAGAGATATGGCGCTGTAATTAACGGATTATGTCAGGTTCAATTGACGGCTTTTGGGGATCGGTATTATTATGGTTTTGGGCATTTCTTTCGGAATGTGTCCGAGTCCGATCATGGCAGTGAAGGGAGAGGCGAGCAGAGTTGTTACGTACCCCCCGCGCATGTTTTACGTGTTCTATGACAAGTCCATCGTGACCTGCAGATTTCCCTCCTGCCATGTTGCGTATTATTTAAATCGATATTATGTAATTGCAGTATCTTTAGTGTCTTTATAACAAAATTGTTATGCTGTTTTCATATGTTTTTTCAATAATGTACATTGATCACAACATAAATGCACCTATATTGTTCTATTATTGCGCTACATTTGTAGGATGATTGTTATTTATTGTTGTATTATATAATATTCTTGAACTAAACTCATGCTACTTGCATTGGCTTAGCGCGGGTACGAGTTCCCATTGTATGTAATTAATATTATGCAATAAAAAAACTATTATTGTTTTGATTCTTAAAGGAGAGTGGGATTTTGTAGTAGAGTTTAATACCATGGATTAAGATTTTTTTTGTCCAAATTTTGTATTTGCGGTTCCTTGTTGGATGTGTTTTTGACTATGATATCTAGTGTTTCTAATATGTGTGATTGTTGTTATTTCTTGTTTTTTATATATGCAAACAAATAGATTATCTTAAGGCGAAATCACTATTTCTATTAATGTATAGACCACGAATCGGTTTGTGAATGTGATTTAGATAAATTGAACCCTTTTCTAGAAATTCTATGATTAAGAGGAACGGCAGCACTCACTGTTTCATACCTAACTTAATTTTGGATTTTGGGCCAAAATACCCATCCAAACTGAATAATATATACAGATTTTTTAAAAAGGTTTAGTAAATATCTATGAATCTATGGTATTTATTTTTGTTTTAAATATTGAAGAATAGGCCATGATAAATAAATAATTTTCATAATTTTAGATGCAACTTAGAAAATTATTTGCCGGCTTAATGTTTTTTTTTTTTATCATATTTTGCTATGTAAATATGATTACTGAATAAAAATATGAAAACAAAACATTTAAAAAAAAAACTTTTTTCGGATCGATGTTTTAAATTATGTACGGCAAATTTGTGTTCCAACCTAAATTGGTCGTTTTTAATTTAATTTGAAGTCCACCATAATGATTATTTATTTATTTTATATTTAATATAATTTAAAATTAGATGGGGTAAAACTTTTTTTAATCACCGTTAGGGCCCAAATAATTTTTAAAGGTGCCTCTAAAATCGCTAAAATCAATTCCTTTAATGGCCTTTATTTTATAATGTAAAGCAAAAATAAATAAATTTCTTTTAATCCGTACTAGATAATTACTATACTATTTGATGAAAAAAAATCATTAGATTTAGGTGAGTATTTTCGCCTGAAATCCAAAATTAAAATTTGTTTTTCAGCCGTTCCTCTTAAGCCATCTTATTTATTAGATTCTTGCACGCTAATTAAGAATGAAAATAAAATTTATAATTACGCTGTAAAAATTATAAGCTGTAAAAAAAAACATTATATTTTTTCATTTAAAAAAAATATGAACCCATTTAAGAAACATGTTTTAAAAATATTGCTTTATAACTACGATTATTTGTGAAGGATTCCCTTGTATAATATTATTTTTCATACAAAGTGAATTTGTACTTGAAAGCTACTGCAAGTAGCTTGTTAGCAGGAGTTTAGTTCAACGATAGTATATAATACAACAATAAATTAAAATAATCATACAAAGTGGCGCAATAATACACGTATATTAAGTCGCTAAACACATCCCACAAAATAATAATTAGAATCCTGTTCAAAAAACCATATCGACATCTGACAGAAAACCTATTAATTACAAATAACATTTTTGATATCAGAAAGCTATTTAACCAAAAAATTATCTATAATAACTGCATAAAATCATCACCTTCCTACATATCTCACTCACAAAATACAAGATCTAAATCTTATAATCATTTTCAAGTACCCAATATTAAATCCACCATTGCCAAGAAACGCGAATCCTGCCTCGCACCTCTCATATTCAACATCTTCCTAATAGAAACCTCTTAATATATAATGCAAAACGACCTAAAATGGCTATATAAAAACTTCAACATATGGCTAATAAACAAAGAAAGAAATGGTATTAAATCACCAAACTACTCGCAAACTCTCCTTAATCTGACATTTTTATTCTCATTACTAATTTATATATTTTTTAATTTATATGTTTTTTCTTTGCACTTTTAAATAATCCCCTTTTTCTTTTTTATTTATTCAGTAGCTTCGCATGTACTCTTTTTTTAACTTTGTATTGAAATTTTTTTTTTTATATGTTTTATGCATTTCTTTGTGTATTTTTAAGTATTCATAATCCTTTATATGTATATGTACATATATAGACATCGTCTACTTGTATCGGACGAGCTCGTGAGGGAAATCGAAGACGATAACGTTTTATCAATGGTTGTAACGTAAATACTGACCCCGCTTATAAAGGCATCACTTATTTTGTCTACGGAAGAGATTCGAGGAAATATCTATGGGAGACATCCGACGGAAGGGAGAGCAGAGAAGACAAGATAGCTGCAGACGTGACTTGACACGGCGGACAGAGCCGCTAGGTTTTGGAAAGGAGTGATATGTTTTTAATTGTGCTGTAATATACATCTGTGCCAACGAGCGTTTCAACTCCGTATACCCGAAGTGGGTAGGAAGGCAATTTAATTATGGATGGTGACTTGGAGGGACAATAATCCATCTGCGCGTGCAGGAGCGCTGGATTTTAAATGAAACCATGCCAATGATGACCGAGAAATAACGTCGGAGCGAAAGGTACCATCTTCTCGTATTTACTGGATTCCACGGATGAGGTTTGCTGTGGCGGATGGCGCGGCCATGAGACGTCCCAGATCTCGCGGATTGTGTATTGAGGAATCGGCAATCATCGGGACAAGCGTGGACCTCCCTGGTGCAGAAGACGAGATGCCGTACACAAGAGCCATCCTAATTAATTCTATATATTTCGTTGTAGTACTAATCCTCCTCTCTATTTTGTAAGGTAACGACAACGTTACACTTTGTATATCAATTAAACCTCATGATTTATCAACAACAGGGTTTCATTTCTGTATCAGGAAATACATTCCGCTTCCCGTGCTGCATACATCGATTCCACCCACGAATACTGAGGTAAGAGTCGAGCATCTAAACATAATAGGGATATGTTGCATTTTTAGCGCCCTACGTGTTTAGCCCGTTTCATGGTAGTTATCGTCTTCTGTTTTCCCCGTTCTCGTAAGACCACTTGCATCAGCGCGCAGTGTTTCTCCTACGAGTGTAGATTGTACAATGGCCGTGGAAAGGGGAAGTAAGGGGCATTAATACTTGTGTTTTCCTACTAACGACTTTACCGGCACCCCACTCTGCAATCTATATACCGGACCTCAAAGCGTCTGGAACACTAGTGAGACGGGTAAACTATATGTAAAGGTTTAAAATTATATGTTAATAAACGGCCGTGTTTCCGGCAATGAAATGAATACAAGCACTGTTTCTAATACTGATCGTAGCAACTTTCACAAAGCACAGAAATATTATTTGTTATTCACTCGACTGAACCATAAAAATACAAGCGCTATGTTTACTTACATATGAATCCTTTCTTTGTATTGAACAAGTTTTGCAAGTTTCCGCGGGCCGCAGAAATAATAGAAGTAACGCCTGGAAAAATATCGGTTTATATATTCGTATAGGTTAAGGAGAGGGGAGGAAAATGGAACTGGATAAAGTTCCCAACGGTCTTGTTATGAACAACTTACGGGGAAGTTTTGCGCAAACTCAAAAAACATTATCTTAACTCGTTTTTTCCGCCACGAGAAACTTCGAAAACAAAACAAATTTTCAAAATAAAATAACGACACATTTTGGGGGGATAATAGGCACTTCGTATTTTAAAGCGATTGGAAATTTAATTAAAAGCGAGTAGGCGCTTGTTTTGGTCGGATTCGGATCATTACTTGAAGGTCAACTCTGAAAAGCCGCAATGTTAAGTGTATAATCAAATATTTCAGTTTGAACGCCACTTTATTCAATTTATATTCCAATTATACAAGCAATTCTAGTACTGATTTGCCTGTAAATTCTGAATTTAGAAAACGTCGTAACGTTTAGATGGTTTAAAAATATTTCTTTGGATTTTCGATACTTAAAAACTAAACCACTAAGTTATTTTATAATCACCAACCCGTTTTGCTTATCCCGAACTTAAATACATAGAATGAGCATATTACGTGAGATATAAAAAAGGTGACAAAAAAAAATCGAAACATTGGAAGAGTGAGAAATGGGATATTTATATAATGGGACAACATATAATTTTTAGGTTATTCCATCTTACATTTTATATTTGCTTACTTTTATTTCGTTTTTTTTATTGTTTAATATTAATCACATACTATGCAAACTTGTACCCGCTAAGCCACTGCAAGTAGCTTGTCAGCAGGAGTTTAGTTCAACAATATTATATAATACAACAGTAAATAACAATCATCATACAAATGTGGTGCAATAATAGAACGATATAGGTGCATGCATGTTTCGATCCATATACACAAATTGGAAAAAATATTTTTAAAACATATGAAAAAAGCATTACAGTTTTGTTAAACAGATACTAGACTCCAATAACATAATGTCGATCTAAATAATATTATAAAAATATTGAAATGACACCAAGTATTAAACAAATTGAGAAAAAAAAAAAAACAGTAGTACAGTTTTGTTATAGTGAGGATAGACTTAATATACTCGTAATAATACCACTTAAATAATTTTAAAGGGACCCTTTTTGTATGTCTCACTTCCATATATATATATATATATATATATGTTCGCTCTATGTATTTTTGTATAATTTTAAATATTACCTTAACGAAGCTAGGGATAAGCGAAACCGGTAATAAGCCTTTGTTTTTTTAAATAAATATCTCAAATTACAAAGTAATTGCTTTCTAAGAAAACATTAATTATTTTTATTTATTAGATTTAAATAAAAAAATTAACTCCATACCAGAGGTTCTGGGGAAAATTATTTCTATCAGTCATGTTATTGAAAAAGGTACGGATAGGAATCTTGCGGTAAGTGTGTTCAGGAGTGACGGGCGCATTAATCCATATAGCATTGATTAATCGGTGCGGTGAAAGAGTCCGGCTTGAGAAATTAAGAGGTCTCCCTCAACCGGCCTCTCCCCATCCAACCCACCACGTAGTTAGTGGGTAGACCCAGATAAAAACCCCACCCCATGAACCCGGGCACCCCTGCTAAGTCACCTACCGTAGCGAACCACTTGGGGTGAACTACGGTTGAGGTGTTGGTTATCCAATGACTGGTTCCCCGGGGTAACCATACCCGCCAGCGACTATATTTGGGAAGCGGTACCCATACCCGCCTCCCAAATTGTAATAGCCTCTATACTCGTATATAAAAATGAATACATGGCTGTGTGTCCTCGATTTGCTCAAAAATCACTTCACGAATATCTCTGAAAATATCATAGTTTGATATTATTAGTGCAAAGAAGAAATCCAGTGTGTAAAACTGTTGCTATAACAGGGCCAACTACACATCGAATAGTATTAATAAAAAATTATAAGTAAATTATTTAAAATTCTCCGGGATGCCTACTAGAATATTTAACAGAAGTGCAGTTTGAAAACCAGAGAAGGACTTTTTAACATTTTACCTAAAGTTCCAGAATGTATTTCATATAAAACTTAAATGCTTACAGTATTAGAACTTTTTTTCACTGGAAACATTCGTAACTGTTTAGTATTTAAAGCAAATCATTATTTTAATTATTTGTATTTTACATTCAATATTATTATTCATTTAATTCTTTTTAATTTTTGTGGCTGCACTCTTATAGTATATCAGTTTTTACTCAGTGCTTCTTGTGCAAACCTAGCCAAAATAGATAATTACCCAAAATCAAGTCATTGTACCTTTTTATGGTTTGAACTGTTGAAGTTACATGCAACAATCACCCATCCACGTCAAGATATTCTCGACTTATCCGATCCATCCAAAAGTCCAAGACTTACAACCTTGGGCCCGATCGAGAACTAACTGGCGCGGACATTGGTCCTTCGAGCCGGATGGATTGAATTTGCAGGTAGATGATTTGTTGTATTGCTTGAGATAGCAGACTACATTTAGCAGACTAGTATTTATTTTATGTGCTGGTCTTTTAAATGTACTAAATACATAAATCTTTAATTCCTCCCTCGTCTGGTACATCTACGATCTAATACTAACTAATAATGTTTTGTCTATGAGCTTTATAGCTGCAAGACACGTTTTTGTAAGCTTCACAGTGTTTTTCTGTTTTCTATAAAAAGGCGGAATTTGTAATATTGTTTTGACAAAAATGAAATTCTACAGAATTGTGATGGAATGTGACTGAAATTTTGAAAGTTTTGTGGATTATTAAATAGTGTTTAACTAACTAACCATCACGCCGTTTCCCCACAGGGGTAGGCAGGGAAAACGGACCGCCAAACAACTCGGTCTTGGTATATATTTCTTGCTTCATTCACAATCATACAACGTCTCATACATTCTACTTCTGACATGGGCCGAATGAAGTATTTGATTCACTTGATCGTGCCATGTCTTCCTCGGACGTCCCCTGCTTCTTCCTCCATTCACATTCTCATCACATATTCTCCTTACCCTCCTTTCTTAGTTCAATCACTCTACATGCACGAACTATCTAAGCGTCCCTTTCTTAATCTAGCTCATTACGCTTACATCAGCCTAGCATTATTTACGAATCTCAACATTTTTCACACGATCATACATTGTTTTACCACACATTCGTCTCAGAGATCTCATTTCTACAGCGTTCAGTCTATTTTCATCCTTCCTCTGTCAGTTCCATGCTTCACTGTCATAATCAGGTTTGGTATCACTACCCCATTGTGGACTGCTAGCTTCGCTTATTTGGACAACTTTTTGTACGCGCCAACTGCGTTTAGTCCTCCGTTAATAGAGTTTCCTGCATTCATCCTTCTTTCAATATCTCTATCAGTCTTTCCATATCTCGTAAACATACTTCCCAAATATACAAACTCATCGAACTGCTACAAGTATTCATCATTCACAACTATATTGTACACTGTTTTCGTACTCTCTCTTTCAAACACCACGACTTTAGACTTACTTGCATTCATCGTGACTGCGTACAGGAATATCTACCGCACTCAATGTACCTACCAAGAGCTAATACCAAGCAAATTGAATGTATTATTGTAGGTATGAAAAATTCCAAGACACCTGGCGTAGACCTAATTCGTATGTATGATTTGAAAAAACATGTCAAATTACTTAGCCCTATAATTGCTCACTTTATTAACATGATAATTGATACGAGTGAAATTCCTGAGGAACTAAAATGTAGCATTGTAAGACCTATTTTTAAAAATGGAGACCACTCCTCTATAAATAATTACAGGCCAATTTCTATATTACCTGCATTAGAAAAATTTTAGAAAAATATGTTTCGATAAATTTAGATAAATATTTAAATAAATTGGGTATTATCGATGAATGCCAGTTTGGGTTCCAGAAAAAAAAGTTGTGATAAACTACTTGCAAACTTTTCCAATTATATAAATTCCCAGCTAAACTCTCAAAAACACATACTGGTACTTTTTATTGATTACTCAAAAGCTTTTGATACACTCTGCCATAAACAAATAATAAATGTACTTGATGCCATAGGAATCCGTGGTAAACTCCTTTCTTTTTTTAAAAACTATTTATCGAATAGAAAAATGAAGGTAAAGATTTTAAATGAAATGAGTAAATGTAGATATATAAAATCAGGTGTACCACAGGGGTCAATTCTAGGTCCTAAATTGTACATTATATATGTTACTGCTATGTCCAAATTATTTAAAAAAGCTCTTAGATTCATTTTCGCAGATGACACTGCACTTGTAGTATCAAATGAAAATTCCTTAATAGCTCTTCAAGATTTACAATTAGACTTTAATGAACTTCTCAAATGGGCGCATGATGTAGGACTAATTATTAATGTTAAGAAAACCAAATGTATGTATATAAGGTCACCGAGTGTGAAAATGTGGAATTTACCGAAACCAATTGCTCATCATTTTGAATGCATACATAAAAAAATTGAAAAAAATTGTGACTGCGACACGATCGATTTTACAAACGATTATGCTTATCTGGGATTATTAGTAGATAATAAATTTAAGTGGGACACGCAAGTGGCCAAAATATGTAACCAGCTCCGATCTATATCGAGTAGCTTCTATAAATTAAAATTTGTCTTGCCACATGGCACACTTAAACTTATATATTTTTCCATGGTAGAATCCATTCTGAGATATGGAATACGAACTTGGGGTCACACAAGCTTTACGTATATTAAGTATGTCCAAAATTTACAAACTGCGATAGTTAAAAAAATTGTCACACCAAAGATATACAGACAAAGAAAAAATTTAAAAATATTATACGGTGCTGAGGGCCTACTTCCTGTAAAAGGTCTCCTATGGTACATCACTATTATAGATAACGCGGGAGAAAGCCAATACAAAAAGCCACTGGTGCATAAACACAGCACTAGATTCACTGAAAGAAGAGGCCTAAAAATTCCAAAAATTTCAAATAAATACGGAGGTCGAACTCTTGAATACATAGTGCCAGTGATTTTCAATAAATTTAATGAAAGTTATAAATTGGAGGAAAGTGAGAGGCTTTGCGTGAAATCGATGAAGTTATGGATTTTAAATGAGCAATCTATGTATCTTTAAATTTTTTCTTTGTATCTTTAAATTTTTTCTTTGTATCTTTAAATTTTTTCTTTGTATCTTTAAATTTTTTCTTTGTATCTTTAAATTTTTATATATGTATACTTAATGGCTAAGTTAATGTACCTATAATGTTAACGTCAAATGTAAGTACCTTTATTATTTAAGATTAATACATATTACTATTACTATTAGGACTAATTAATCTTTGTAGAACCTGCAGACAAGCTGTCATGTGACCGCTTTGCAGGACTACATATTTTGCTTCTTTCTTATTTTACCTTGTATGTATTTATGTTCTTTGGATGAATAAACAATAAAAAAAAAAAAAAAAAATCATTAGCTCATTCTTCATACATACTTTGTTCATCCTAGAAACGAGGGACTGTAGATCTTCCATACTGTTAGCAATCAGCACCGAATCATCAGCATATAGCAGGCAATGTACTTGGACATTACTCATTTTCGCGCCCAAGCCCACCTCTTTTAATTCTTGCCTACAATTATCCATGTATAGATTTAATAACTACGGTGACACTCCGTAAAATCACCGTTTGCCCTAACACATGCAACGCTTCCCTCGTACAGCGACGCGATGGCCTGTATAAGATTTCTATTCACTCCATACTTGGAAAACACCTTCCATAACTTTTTTCTATCAACTCGGTCTTATGCTTTTTGTAGATCTACAAAAGCGCAGAAAAGTTTGTTTGTTTTTTATTTTGTGTTTTGGCCAGAAACTTCTCTGTGAACATACGCAACGAGAAAAGTAGCGTTTGTTTCAGTGAAATCAGTAAAATTACAAAAATATTGACTTTTGTTGTCGCACTTCAGATGTTACTTTGGCAAAATATTCAAACAATGTATTTTTTTATTTATTTATTAGTTTTTTATGTGAGTACCACGCAAGAGTCTCAACTGCTATCAAACGTCTGGATCCAGTGAGACTATGGCATCCCCAATAGGGGTATATTGTGCGGCTGAAAGTAGTGAGGATGGAAAGGAGATGGGGAGGAGGAAGGCGGTGATGTACCTGTCTCTTCAGATCTGGATATCAAAGACGGCTAAAGCAATTTCAAGCAATGTTTTGATTCTGAATTATGGTATTTTACCGGCGCGATACAGAAAGTATCTACTTTACTCTGGAACATTCCGCAAACGTACTACATGTTATTTTGAATGATTAAATTGTTAATAAAGACATATTAATCAACGCGATCACCGGCATCATAGCGGAGGATCGCAACCACTAATTCATTGTTAATTTGACAACCCGATGAAATGCTGTTTCCTTCTTACGATGTTCTTTGTACTGCCTTTTAAAAATTGTCATTTTTAAATTATGGTGCAAAAGGTAGAAAACAAGAAAATTAAACCCTTTTTTCACAGTTACACATTGTATTTATTCATAGATTGATATATTGTACACAAGTCGTATTTACTTCTCTATTTACAACAAATATTAATATGTTTTCTTAGACCACCTGTACAAATTTATCTGAAAACCATTGCAGAATTTCAAATTCATAAAAATAGAAGAAAGCAAAGATTCAGATTTACCTAATACATGTAATTTAATACATACATTTTTTTTACAAACATATTGTTACTGTTTTATTTACATTTATTCACAGGATGACCTGAAATAGTTAAAACATAACAAAATGAATGGACGGAGTATAATATCTATGAATTTGTTTAAATTAAAGTAGAACCAGTATATTAATGGCGGCGTCTTGTTATTTGAATGTGCACATTTGTGTGTCATCTGTATTTGTTGCTTTGTAGAATATTGTAACAAAATACAGAAAAAAAATCATTACGTTTTCAAAACGAATTAATTTTTAAATGATTTTTTTCTCATTAAAAAAAGCAACACTCTGTTTTGAAGAACAAATTTATTAGAAATTTATCAACAACTGGTTTCGTTTATCCCGAGCATCACCAGGGTAACATTTAAAACTAAACAAAAATACAATTAGTGAGCACATACTATATAGTCGAGACATAATACAAAATAGAGACAAAATATAAAATAAACAACAGAATAGTGAGCTTGTCTCTGTCTGTCTCACTCAAATCTCACTCACTATGTATTTACTGTTTAGTTTTAAATTTTACCCTGACAAAGTTTCGGGTAAGCGAAACCGGTTGGTCATAAAATAAAATTAATTAGTGGTGCGAAACTAAAAACCAAAGCATTTGTTTTATTTAATAAATGTGTCAAACCACAAATTAATTTCTTTCTACGAATACACAAAAAAAAACTGTTGGTAAAAGTGATTCAAATAAAAAAAAGTGATTTTGGTACAAGTAATTACATTTAGGTGACAGTACCTACCTAATTTATTATTCTAACATTTTCTGTATAAAACTATGACTTATGTAACATTTATATTTTTTAGTACATAGATTATTTTCATTTACACATGACTTTTCTTAATATATCTATAGCAGTTATTATATTATTTATTTATTGTATGTATTTTATACAACAGATAATGGATATCTGTAAAACTTACAAACACAATAATTTTAATATTTTAAATAAAAGTAACAGTAACTAACTCCGGTGAAAAATATTATGGCTTAATAACTATATACTCATGTGGATCAACAAAGGTCGAATCTGAATATATAGCTTTTCTTATGTATAATTATAAGTACAATTTATTAAGCGTTATTTAAAAGCGATTAAAAAACCGTCTCATTAAAACGTCCAGCTTCGTTGGCATCGTTGGAACGACGTCACGTGGTTTTTCGCGCCTAAATTCTTTCTGTGTAAATTCATTTTGTGTGACTGTATGACGCTCATGTGTCGTCACGCGGTCACTGTTTGGGTTCCGATCGTTTTTGTGAGCTTTAAAAAAACCAAATTTGGAGTTATTTAGAATAGGAACGATTTTTAAAAAATGCTGGTATTTACGTTAGAAAGATGGCTGATCAAAATATTTTCAAAATAAGCTGAAATTCCTTATTCACCATACTGAAGAAAACTAAAGAAAAAACTAACGATAACACAGAGCAGATAATAGATACAGATGTCCTAATAACTAAGGAGAAGAAAGCAAAATAAAGGGGGCATTCCGCCAATTTAAATAAAATAGTAAATAAGTGAAAATGTAAGTAGACGGCAGTGAATTAGGCAAGTGCCAAAATGAGTGTCACAGGCTTTTGTCTCCAGTCGTCGAAATGGAACATTAAGGCAAGTCTATTAATTTTACATCGGTGATCAATACAAATAATTAAGAATACAATCCTCAGTTATTTTGTAGCTATACACTAGAAAAAAACGTGTTTACGTATTTGAAATTAATTCAATTTTCAAGAAAATGTGATTGAAATTGGATGAAAAACAAGAAAGATCGTAATTTATTTCCAAGTTCTTTATTTTTGGCGTAAATCAAGATGCTTTTTTGATTAACCATCGTCTGCGGCAGCTTGTTGTGTTTCGCTCAGTTTAAATTAATTTAAGTTGTTTTTGGAAAACCAATCATGCCACCCTGAACGAAGTGCCTACTTTAAATTTTGCTCGTAGGATTGGAGACGGACGAAGGAGATACAAAGTACATACATCAAAGAAATGTTGTGAAATAATCTCAATATAACTGCAAATTCCCAGTTCTCAAGGCAATAGACTCTAATACCCCAGGAGGCTAGAACCACTGGAAAATAAACCGACCGAAGTGCTTTTTGAGCGTGTCGCTTTGCGAAGTAAGTTCATTTATTCCGTACTTCTTGTGGAATGGAATCAAAAAAGGATGTTAGTAGAATAACTCATTGAAGCTTATAAACGTGATTGTGATATTTAGTCGCTGATAAAGATAATATTGACAGATCTCAAATGAAATATGAAACAGAAAAATACACAAAAAGGTATCAGTCGCATCTGGGATAGCGCTCTAGCCACTGAGCTAATGATACCTTATTATTTTATTAAAGTTTTATTGATATCATCAAATTTAAGATTTACCAATAATATCCGCAATTTTTTCCATTGGCTGGCTTTCTTTTTGTGTGATTACAAAGTTCTACTGGAATATATTTGCAATCTAGATAGTGTCTCGGATATATTTTGCTTTAATTAGTGCTTTCATTCGGTTTGAGGTCAGAAGCCAATTTCGAAACCTTTAAAAAAATAAATCTATTTTAAAGGAGCTACAAACTTTAACAAGGAGATGTAAAGCGCCCTTGAGGTGATGTTAGTCACTAAACGGCGCTCTAGAAAAATTGATAATTTTATTATTATTATTTATTTGAGACAGATGACTTGAAAGAATATTCAATTTATGGGAGTTAATAATTGAACCTTATAAACCTCATTGTAATATTTAATTATTAAAGAAAATAGGGTGTAGTCCCGGTAAGAAAGAGATCCTGGGTTCGATGCCCAGATGCGATTGATGGTTTTTTTTGTGTCTTTTTGGATTTTATTTGAGATTTATCAATATTATATTCACCAATAATTTTTTTTACTTTTCTAAATTGGAAAAGAGTGCGTGATTTCAATCTAATTTTACGAATTTATTACCTTAATGATGGAAATTAGTGCTGAAAACAGCGCGTTTATCTAGAAATTCCTGACCTAAAAGCTTACTCAAATCTGAGATCAACGTTTCACTTTCAGAGGTATGCGTCTGATATAATTTGATCATTCTAGGAAATATTTATTCAGTGTCCAGGACGAAGAATCTAGAAAATATTGGACGTCGAAGCCAGTCCTGCTGAAAGAGGATTATGAGACGGAACCCTTGCACAAAGAGAAATCTTTTGAATACTTTCCAATCATAAGAGTTGAAAGATGACTAGCTTGGAGATGGCAACCGATGTAAAAACTAAATGAAATATTCGGATTATAACTTTAGTTACTTTCTATGAACCAGAAAAAAAAAAGGATTCAACTTCTATTAATTTCGCTTATAGCTTCATGAAAGTAGTATATTATGATTAAGGAACGGAAAAAATTAAAACTATGCCCAGTGACAATGCAAAGCACGTATAAGACAGTTTGAAAATAGCCTTGAATGCCGAAACAGCTGTCACAATAATAATAAATAAAATAATCGTAGAACACAATAACAACACTGTTAAACTTAGTTTACATTAAATTTCTAAGAAATTAAATGGAGTTCTACGAATTAAACCCAAAAAAATAACTTAAATTTTTATTTTTTAAATGCATTTGTGGGCACTAAAAATGCGAGAAATGTGCAAAATGTAGGATTCGTGACAATAATTAAGATTCATATTAACAAATTAATTAAACATTATTTTGTATTCACCACTTTATTAATACACACATAAGAGTATCTATCATGCTTCAAAACCGATGCTTTCTTAATCAGGAATATACAGAATACTTGAAGTGGTGAATACAAAATAATATTAAATTCATTTTTATTAATAATGACGCCACAACGTGAATATCAATCTTTTGAAGAAATTGTAAAAGATGTATATTATTTGTCCAACAAAACCTGTATGAGATTTTATCACTGCTTAAAATTTGTTTAGAACACGCGACCCAATTGCTCTACAGACTTTTTTACAGTCGGATTCAAACCGATTTCTCGGAACAACTGACTTAACTAAAGAAACAGATGCAGTGTCTAAACTTAATAGTGTTGTACATTGACACAACAAAATAATATTTTTTATTAAATTGATTTACTTATTTCATTATCTTCGCATTCAACCGCCCTATGCCTATGAACGTACGTGATACGCAAACTTTGATTGTACCATTCTGCGCTATCCCGTATCACGTACGCGTTTAAGAAAAAAAATCTCATAACTACAAACCGTAATGACCACGTGCGCGTCCCAACAACACGGGACATCAAGTCTAAACAAGTAGTTCTTCAAGGACAGGCGGTCGCTTGTTTGACAAAATATTATCAGGTATGAGTATGATTAACATTGTAATCATAATCTAGACCAAAAAAGTGATTATTTTATCCCTATTTTTCAGAAAATTACCTGACGGTAGTCAACTGTCATTCAGCGGATGACATTAATAAAAAATATCAATATTTGCGTGGTTTTAAGAAGACAAAAACTCAATATTAAGTATGTTACCAACTACGTTATATCAATTTTAAACATTATTAGCTATTAATATTTACATTTATAAATGGAGATATAAATGCAGGCGGCAAATGTCACTTTTAGAAGTAGTGACGGAATAAAAAGGCAAATTTGTGTTTTCAAATAATCTCCTAACATGGATTTTTACTATTTCTCTCCGTCACATGGTGACTTACTTAAAATTGAGTTTATCTCTTGTTAAAACTGCGCACATATTGATATTTTTAATTAGTGTCATTCGCTTAATAACAGCTGACAGCAGTCATTCGGGAGAACAGGAACCGCAGTTAAACAAGAAGTCTTTAAGCTTAAGGAAAAGGACAAGGAATCTTCCTTAAAAAGAACGTGAATTGGGTTCCAGATCGTCAATTACACTTAATTTTGTTGTAATTTTTAACATAAAATATAGTTGCTTTAAGCCTCGTGTCCCAACGAGTTACGAGTTGTGGAGGAAACTGAAATTTTAGAAATTTATTTTTATAAAATTGAATGTTTGTTGGAGCTTTTAAACATGCTCTTTTTATACTGCTTGAAAATACACATTTTTGAGTTCTATAATCATTATCAACTCGCATAGTAAGCTGCTATACGAGAATGGTTAACGCGAACTGTTTGCTACATTTCAAATAATACAATATCAATCCACAATGTGATTGCTTTCATGGTAATACGTGTATTTCTGCTGAAACGATACATTGTAATTATTATAGGTTAAAATTAGTCAAATTTCTGCGTTAATATTTTATTTCATCTAAATAACAGATAACATAACACGAATTCAAAACTATTATTTGAATTTCATTTTAAAGTAAAACACGATTAGAGATTCTAACGCAAATAATAACATAAATATTTATTGAAATTAACATCAAAATATGAAACAAAAGAAGAAAAAAGAAAATAAAAAGATACGATCGCGCCTGATACTCGATCTCAGAACATCTACACTATCCGGGACTGGATCTTGAGACCTTGTTGGATTCCATCATTTATATCAATCTCATACTTCCCTTGTGAATTATCAATATTATTTCACATATATTTGCTGCCATCCTTTAAATGAGAGCACAAAGTTCTGATGAAAGTCGGTTTGTAGAGATTTTAGAGTACCTTTTTATATTCTGTTTCATAATTCGTCGAGAGTTATTTATGTTCTTTTGAATAATTAATATTACGACGAAGTGTAAAGCTTCAATAAGTTAATTCTAACGTTAATAAATAATACCATTTTTTATGCTAGTTCCGCACAAGAGTCCCAGCTGTTTTTAACCGTATAGTGCCAGTGAGACCATGGCATCCCCAATTGGAGTATGTTGTGAGGCTAAAGGTAATGTGGAGGGGAAGGAGATGAGAAGAGGAAGGTTGGGAAGGACCTGGCAATTAAGATGTGGTTACCAAATACGGCTAAAGCCAATTCAAATAACGTTTCGATTCTGAATGGCGGTCTTTCACCAGGGTGATACTGAAAGTATCTACCACTCTGGAATGTGCCGCAAATATACCATATGTTATTTTAAATGAATAAATTGTGAAATAACACAAATAAATCTAATAATGTTTACACGCCGGGATTTGAACTCGCGACCACCGGATTTGTAACCGAGGATCGTAACCACTCAACCACGGAGGCCCTCAAACCATGTTTGACTTATGCAGTAATAAGTCGTGTCGCGCTTTCTCGATGTTTTAGAGCCAACGTTTCATACACCTTGCTCATCTTTTGTCCCGATGATGAACATTGGAAGACTGTACGAAACGTTGCCTTAAAAAGAATTTCCTATAATATTTAAATCGCTGTTTTTGAACACTAACGGCAGTTCCTTCGAACTTTTCTAGCAATCAATCTTACGGCCGTTCTTCCAAACCCCACTGAGCAACTGTTGAGTGGAAATTTTGTCTCAACAGTGCTCAAATGCACAAATACGCTTTTCCCAACGAAATTGTTTTAAATAAAACTAAAGAAAACCTTACTTTTTTTTTATTTATTATCAGCTATGCTTGTCTTATTTTTTCACTCATCGAGAAACGCCAAATGTCAAATGTACGAAATAAACAATGTGCTCTGCGGCATTATCAAAAGTCAAGCTAAGTTTATTTTCAATATATTTTTAACACACGTTTGTTAAATATAAAATGTTGGTTTATGTATTAGTTTTTTTTTATTTTTTTATATGAATACCTCACAAAAGTCCCAACTGCTCCCAACCGTCTGGAGCCAGTGAGACTATGGCATTCCCAATTGGGGAATGTTGTGAGGCTGAAGGTATTGGGGAGAGGAAGGAGAAGGGGGAAGAGGAAGGTGGTGAAAAGGGGAAATACCTGGCTATTCAGATCTGGTCACCAAACACAGCTAAAAGCCATTTCAAGCAACGTTTCACTTCTGAATGGTGGTCTTTCACCAGGGCGATACTGAGAGTATCTTCCACTCTGGAACGTGCGCAAATATACTATATATTATTTTTAAATGAATTAATTGTGAAACAACACAAATTAATTAAATAAAAATTACTTGCGCACGCCGGGATTTGAACCCGTGACCTTCGGATTCGTAGTCGAGAGCCTTACCCCTCGACCATGGAGGCCGTCAAGTTTTAACAACAAAAGATATGTATTCATAATAAATACAATATTATTATTAATAACTTATCATTATTAATTTCAGGTTGAAAGTTTTTACTTTGATGTCGCTTCATTGTCTTAAAAGCGGGCGGGTACTATTTTATTGTATATGAAAGTGGGCGGACACTATTTCATAGTGAACGGGCACCTCCATAGATAATTTAGGATAAAAAATGTTTGGAAATAGGGAAACAAAGCGAATACTTAACAAAATACTGATCGATGACTCAGATTGATAATTCGTAAAGTTGGAAAAAAGGACCGTTAGGCACCGATCAGCCAAATGTTTTGTTGGCAATGTTCTGTTCGTCTGTTTCCATGTATTTTTATTGCTGGTCATTACACGGTGGACATCAACTTTCAGAGATAATAAAATTACGTCAAAGTAAAAAAAAAAACTTTGAATACTAAATTAACATAGTTGAGTTCATATTGTATTTATGGTGAATACACATCATTTGCTTTAAATACTATAATACATGACTGAACATTTTATATTTTAAAAAAGTATGAGAATGTGTTAAAAATATGTTGAAAAATAAGGTGTTTGCTTGATTATTGCTAATGCGGTGAAAGCACATTCGTTTCATATATTTGACGTTTCTCCTCCGTGAAAAATAAGCAAAGAAACCAAAACGTAATTTATACTAATAAATTACGTTTTGACTTCATAAATTATAATAAGTTAAATAAGTTTTATTTAAAACATAGAAAAAAAAATTGATATAAAAAAAACGGTTAAATAAATCTTTGTCATTCAATTTTTGGATCGCGCAAAAAACATCGCGAACCAATTATTTCCATTCTATTGACACTTTATAACTACACCTCTGTAGAGCATAGCGTTAATTCAGTTGAATCGATTCCGAAACTTAATCGTTAATTTGATAGTTACCTGATCGAGAGTTGTGCTGGAAAGAGCATAGTTGGGGATTTAAGCAGTGTTGAGGCAAAATCTCGGCTCAACAGTTGCTCAGTAGGATTGAGAAGAGCGGCCGTAAGTCCGTTTGAAAAGATTCCGGCATGAAGGTTTTTTTGCTGAAATAAATGAACACGGTATGTGTCTTCCGTTGGGGAACTTGTTAGAAATACATCAAACGTCAGTCACTGGCTGTCATCAACCTCTTGTACACGTTTTAACTAACATGACTTTAAAGTCAATTTGCTCAGGCATACTTTTTGGAGCAAGAAAGGGGAACGTTATGCAAGCCTAGCATAATGGTTATCAAGGTTTGATCAAACACTGACGTATCGAAGATCGACAATTAACGGGGACAGTTATTTCATGCGGCAATTGACTGAAAATTCAAAATGGGGCTGTTCGTCAATTTGGTGACAGTGTCAAATGTGACAAGGGACCATAAAAATGTGTAGGGAGAAAAATCTTAAAGAAAATCAGGAACACTACAAATATATGAGAAATGTAAATCATCTCATAACATCTAGTTTTAAAACAACTCAAATATGAAATCATTATATTTATTTAGCCGTTAAAAACTACAATAACCTCCCCAATGAAATGTGCTGTATTAATGACTAATCGGAACAAATAAATAACATTATACCATTCTTTAAAAAAAAAATTACATATGTAAGTATTTCATACAAAACATTTTATAAATGGAAGCAAATTAAATATTATGTACCTACCAAATAAAGAATCGTGGCTCCCTTAGCAGACACCGACGGATTAAGCTCTTAACGTTAACGCAAACATTAGCTTGTTTGCACGATACGGACTAAAAACGGTAAAAAAATTGTTTACGACCGATTTAACTTGCGTTAGCTAACGCAAAAAATACAGACTTATCGCCGTTCTTCTCAACTTTTCGAAAGATCAATCTGAGTCACCGATAAGCCAAGTGTTTTGTCAAGCGTGCGCTCTGTTTGCCTGTTTCCAAGCATTTTTTTTATCGTTGAACTTTCTAAATTGTCTATGAAGGCGCCCGCCCATTTTCATAGACAATAAACGAGTGCCCGCCAACTTTCGTTCGAATAAAATAGTATCCACCCACTCTTAAGACAATAATGTGACATCAAAGTAAAAACATTCAATTAAAAATTAACATAGATTAGTTCATATTGTATTTATCATGAATACACATAATTTGTTTTAAAAACTAATAAATAAATCAACATTTTATACTTTAAAAACATCTTCCTTAAAAATATGTCGAAAATAATGTGTTCGTTTGACTTTTGCTAATGCCGCGAAAACACCTTGTTGGTTTCGTACATTTGGCATTTGAGGTTTCTCGTCGGTGAACAAACAAGACAAAGCGTAGCTTATAATAAGTAAAATAAGTTAGGTTCTCTTAAATTTTATCTAAACATACAAATAACATGTTTTGACATTCGAAAAAGGAAGTAAATCTTTGTTATTCAATGTTTGATTCGCGTAAAATAGATCGCAAATTAATAATGACATTTTACATTTCGGTGGCGATTGTTCACCATATTGACACTTTTTATAATTAGTTCTTTGTTGAGGGGAACTTAACCAACAAAAATTGATATCCTAAATTAATCGGAAATTTGATCGAGAATGACGTTGGGAAAAGCTCATTTGTACATTTGAACAGCGTTGAGGCAAAATTTCGGCTCAACAGTTTCTTAGTGGGGCTAGGAAGAACGGTCGTTAGGCCCCAGGAATTATTACTTCAAAAGCCAAGCAGTTTAATTTTAAAGAAAACGCGTAAAGCAATATACATAACAGATACTAAATTCTAGTTTAGAGGTTTAGAGCCATCATCTGTTCGCTGAGATAGTTGCGATATCCTGGACCATCCTCGGGAACAGGAAGAGGGTGAAGAGAAGCATTATGGATATCTGGAGGTAGTCAGGAGTATTTCCTCTCGCGTCTCCATACTGCATGGCGTCTGCATACTCTCCTGTAAGAAATAACATTGTTACTGGATCGTTTATTCATGGGGTTATAGTTTTCTCTTTTTTGTAAGAAGAAGGACCAAGGTTACATCAAATATCGTAGAAATATATACACTAGGGTGAGAAAATGGTGCACTAGCGCCTCTAGAGGGTTGGGGATATGGTTTTTTTTTTTTTAATTTAATTTAATAGATTTTCTATGAAATCTCTTTTTAATATGCGATAGAAAACGAAACTTCAAAGAGTAATTATTAGGAAACCTGTATTTGACTTTGCTGCTTTTTTGCTAATAGGAATTGTGATATGTTAAGCCAAAATAAAGAAAATTTCTCACAATTTATTAAAAAAGTATTTTATTCCCTTTATGTATTACCGAACCGAGGGTAAGCGTTGGGTGGCGAGGCTTATAACTCTTAGTACAAACCAATAGCCTTAATAATATTTTTTCATTATGAGCAAAAAAGCAGTAAAGTAGGTCATCTAATATTTATTCTATGAATTTCCGATTATCATAATTTATTAAAGAATATATTTTAAATAAAATCTAATAAAATTTTTGGGAAAAAAATGTGTTTAACGAGCCGCTAGAGGCGCTAGTATAGCATGTTGTCATCAAATGTCAGGAGCTGGGTATATTGTCATTTAAATAGTATTTTGTCACACTGACAAAATTTGAATTCCTCCTACTAACATCATTATAGTTAGAAAATATTGTTTGTGCATTGTGCAATGATGAAGGACTTAGTAAGTAGAGGGTTGAACCCATAGCTTTGAACCGCTCAACCAAATCCAATTGGATCACATTAAAAATCAAGCTTCGGGAAGAACTAAATACAATTATTTAAGAAGCTTGTTTAGGATAGTTTTTTAAATAGACTCACAAGGTTGGGCCTGTTTTGAAGTGGTAGATATTAAATTGAATTGAATATGCCAAAATATAAGAACATGAGAAAAAAAGGGAAAAATGTAGGCGTGAAGCATGTTGTTACGTTATAGAAGTTCTGAGTTGTTATCTGCACTAGATAATGCCTTTGTTGGCTATCCATAAAAATTAAATTGAATTTTAATATCCATAAATACAAAAACATGAGAAAAAAAAAGAAAATACAGTGCTAAGACGCTTCGGACAACTCAACTGCTAACCTGTCAAGTTATATTTAAAAAATAAACAATGTAACTACAATTCAAAAAAATTATTATTTAGAACATATCATATATCTCGATACCTTAGTTCAATAGGGAAATAACTCAAAATTTCTTGGTTTTGATTTAGTGATAAAAAATGGTAAAGAAACTCTCCCTTCTCACATAAAAAAATAACTCTAATTCGTCCTAATTATGTAGTCAGATAATTCTTTATGGAATTATAATGAAATTAGCACATTCTTAGTTAAATGGAGAAACATCTCAAATATTTCGGTTTGAAACTTAATAAATGTAGCCATTTACACATATGATATGATAGGTCGATAAGTTACTTACATGTTGCGTCTATTGTTATGTTATAGGTGGACACAATAACTTTACATCGGAGCGATGTCTTTATGAAAACATTTTCAAATCCAGTTTTCTCAAAATGAAGTATTTTGAGTTAGTTCCCTATTGAACTAAGGTATAGATCGTATAGAATGACAAACGTCATGTCTAAACATACGAGATGTTTTTTTTATGTCTTCTTATAAATAATAATAAAACTTTTTGTTTTTTAAATGGATACTCTGAACGCTCCGGCACGGCTCTGATGTCATCCGATACCGCGTGGACCCTATCGCGCATAAATTTCACCAAAATGTGACGCCATGCGATCCATAATCGTTAAGCGCCTCAAATATGTAAATAAATCAACGTGAAAACATCGCTTTCAAAACATACCGGTATTTAAGTTAATCCCATTTTACAATACATCAGCGATGCACAACCTTTTCATTTTCAATATATGTTCGCGGGTCGCACGAAGTAGGGAACCAACAGCTCGACATGGTTAACTTTTCAGTCAATGGCGTCGCTGGTGTAGATTTTTTAATGTGAATACTGTACAAATGCGCCAACTGTTTGGAAACAGGTATATGCCCATTATGAACCGAACATATCGTATTTCATAATCATTTTAGAAGGGATATCAAAATTTATAAAAAAAATAAGTAATATTTATAATTTTAATGAGTTTTCAAATAAAATTTAGGTGGAGTAATGTTTTTTTATGTGTCCCGGGCGGTGTGTGTATGTTTGTATACAAATCTACAGTTTTATTCCTATCTTGAAATTTTGTGCTATGAAATTTTGCACACTTGACCAAACAAGAAGAAGACTACATGAAATTTTTTACAATCCCTTCACTTTTTCAAACCAATTAAAGTAGAAATATGTTACTTCTTGATGAAATTTTGCACGCTTGACATTTTAAATAAGTGGAGAGCTATTGGGTAGGGGTAGAGGTAGGGGTAGGGTAGTGGCAAGGGTCAAAAATCACAACCTTAAAACTTTCCTCCAAACCATTTATAACTCCGTGCAATGCCGGGTACTTCGGCTAGTTATTTCATTCAATTCAAATTTCAAAGCAATCATATACGAATAAAAAATTAACCGCGGGCGAACCATTTCCAATCTCCAAGGTAAAATCAATAAATGCCGTTGATTTTAATAATTTGAAATTTTAATGTACATTTTATTACAGGTGTAAAGATTCTTGCAATTTTGAGCGGGTCGTTAAAAATATTGAAAACAGATAAGTTTGTCGTGATAACCTATCGTATTTTTATAAACAGAATGGAAACCGTCAAATATTTATCATATCACCCCGATATCCGAACGATATTAACTGAGAAATATCAAAACTCACTTCCGTTACATCTATGTTTTTCAAATATTTTGTTTTGGTCTCGTGTATCTCTATAAAACCGAACTCATTTAAAATATCAATTATAGAGCGCAAAAAAGCGCTGCAGGTGAAACCCTTCATAGGCCCGCGGTCAAAATAATTAAATAATGGAGTTGATTTTTAAATATATTATATTGCCAAGTGAGCAAGTAACTGCGGGTTGTGCACCACTGCACTGAATCGACAATTAATAAAGCTTAATTTGGAATTGTCATATGGTGAATGTCTATTATTTTTACTTATTATTCTTTCATTTTTTTTTATTTCAAATAAGTCATACAGAGATGTTCCACTCCATGAATTAACAATTCAACTCACGGGACTCTTAATTACGACTACATAATATTAGGTTTGCGAGAGTTTTCAAGGCAAATATGTATATGAAAATATGAAAACAAAAAAATACAAGTAAACAACCAGAAAAATAACATAAATAAACGTATAGTTTCGACACACGCAGATACAATAGAAATACACAATGTTTTAAAGACGGCTATCAGAACAGTTGAGTTGGTACCTACGAGTATAGTAAATGGATTTCCAAACAGGTTTAAAAAAAAACAAGATTTCATTTCGATATTCGTCCGAAGCCAAGGAGCGCTTCGGACTAAATGTTAAAAAAAAATTACTAATAAACGAAAAGCCAAAATGTGTTTGGTCTTTTTGAAATGAAGTCGAATTTCCCCGTAATTTAATGCACAACACGTGTAGAGTATATTTTTAAATAAAAGCAGCCGAATTCGAAATAATTGAAATAAATTTTACGCTAGAATTTAAAGGCCTTCGCTCCAAATTAATAAAATCGTGGAAGCCTGCTCCTGAGACATGTAGAACCATTTACGTATGTTTCAGCAACTTGAAGTCAACGTCATAGCTCTAAGACAGTCTGGCCCGTAACTCCGGGAACACTGCAATACGAACTCTGTCATAAACTGAAAACTTTTAAGATATCTTTAAAATGCACAAAACTTCAATTTGTGAGTGGATTTAGTAGCTTACTAGAAGAAGAACTCTTTGATATTCTGAGTGTCTCTAGAAGGTTTCAACATTTACCTCTGATCTTTATTTACTAAATAATTTTGTTCATAACAACAACAATTGTATTAAATGTTTTTGTGATTGAGGGGAACGGCTGCGGTGCCTGTTTCATACAAAACTGAATTTTGGATTGGTGGCCAAAATACCCATCCAAACTGAATGATCTATTTTTTTAATTATAGGTTTAGTAAATTGCATTTGCAAAAAGTATCTGCAAAACATAACTAGTCAAAAATAATTAGTTAAGGTAATTAGCTTAGTTGGTAGAGCGCTGGTCCCAGATATACCGAGAGGTCCTGGATTCGAGTCTAAGATGCGATTGTTACCTTTTATTTTCTGTGTCTTTTCTATTTCACGTATTTGAGACTTGTTAATATAACGGGTAAAAGATTGATATTTTTTTAATAATCTCGTTCTGCTTGTAAACAACGAGCTCAAACCCGTTCATACAGAGAGAAAGGGTGTAAGGTTAAATTTACTGGAATAACTAGAGATAAACAAAAGAATTAATGAACCCAATAACTTTAATAAATAAATTAAGAAAAATTTCCTATTCTTTACTTCTTAATATATTGACAAAGTCGAAACAAAGTAATTCTTTAAAATAATTGATGGATTTAGCACACACATTTACGGCCATTCTTCCCAACCTTACTGAGCAAACTGCTGAGCCGAAATTTTGCCTATGCACTGTTCAAATGCACAAATTCGCATTTCCCAACGAAATTCTCAGTCAAACTTACGATCATATTAAGTTATCGATTTTTGTGGATTAAAGTTCTCCTCAGTAAAATACTAGTTATAAAAAGTGTCAACAGAGTGTCACATGACAGCTTAAAAGTCAAATGTCATAGATATCTATGGTCAAACGTCATTCATTTCGCGAACTATTTTTTTTATTTATTGTGTATTGACAATTTTGAATATGGAAATCGAAAATGAAGATATTTTTAATGTAATACCAATAGCGGGTATTGGCAGAGAATATGAAGACCGCGACGATGAAAATATTGACAATTATTGATTGAAAATTGAAAGAACGCACGAAAGACAAACGTCAAAAAGTCTACTTCCGTTTTCGCGGCATTTTAGTAAAAGTCAAGCTAACACTATATTTTTAACATATGCGTTTTTAAATATAAAATGTTGGTGTTTGTATTACAATACTTAAGACAAATAATATGTATTCACAATAAATACAAAATTAACTCGTCTATGTTAATTTAACATTGAAAGTTTTTACTTTGATGTAATTTTATTGACTATGAACGTGTGGGGGTACAATTATATTTTCCATAGAAGTGGGTGAGTCCTTCATAGCCAATTTAGGAAGTTCAAAGATAAAAAAATGTTTGGAGATAGTCAAATAGAGCGAATACTTAACACTTGGCTGATCGGTGGCTCAGATTGATCATTCGAAAAGTTGGGGAGAACGGCTGTTAATTTCATTGCCTTAATAGCATTCACGTCATTATAAAACAATTAAGTAAAACCTGCCATCACTAATGTCAGAAAAATAGATTCTATCTGTAAGTACCTCATAGAAGGGAGAATTTTAATTATCACAATTATTTTCTGAGTAAATCGGTGTTTAACGAAAACATTAATAAACCATTCTAAAAATTAAAATTGGTTGGGGGAAAATAAAATCATGTAAATAAGTCGTCGCAATGTGGCGTAACCATAGTTTGAAGATGGCTTGCAACGCCGAAATAGCTGTCCCAATAATAAAAAAAACTGCAATGGTTGCAGAAATTATTTTCTATGAAAAAAATAAATGAATGGAGTCCTACGAATTAAACACAAAAATAAATAAATGGATTAATTCCCCACCGTTACACAATTCATACATCTTAAAATAAGAATAAAAGTGTTAGTAATGGAACTTGAAGGTGGAATAGAAAAATGTAAGTGAAATGGATCCGGGAAACAAATACAGCCTAAGCCCTAAACTTTTCATATCATCGTCAGGCGGAGCGATGGAAAAACACAAGTGTTTTTGTCTTCGAGCAGCTTTCTGCTCGGAATAAAGGACTAGCGGGGCTCTTACAGCAACGAAATACTACTAGAAGAACCACTGAAGATATAAACAGGTAGAAGCATGTTACGGGCATGTCCGTGTGCCAGAAATAAGCGACGTTTTTTTCTCAATTCTACTTAAATTAATTAAATATTGTGGAAAAAAAATCCTTGTAACCATACACTTCACTCTCAAATTTGCCATCACGGCTTTAAGGGGAGCTAGGTGTCCAACAGCTTATTAAAAGCGTTTTCATATAAACCCTACATTTTGCTCTATTTCACAAAGGAGGCCCCGAGAAAAATAATTTCCCATATAGTCTATCTCATCGTTGAGGATGCTATGCAAAGGGTCTTTTTAACGTGAGGAAGGAGTGAATATGGGTCTTAAAGAGACCCATGTTGTAGTATAAACTCAAGAACGAGTCGTATAAACGATCCATTCTCATGTGACAAATGTTAACTATGTACAAATGTTGGGTGCGTGTTTGGCTTGTTTTTCGATTATTCACCGGTGTCGAAGGGATCGATAACACTGATTCTTTAGAGGATCTTCCATTGAAATACCGGTAGTACAAGGACAGCGTTCTCATTTGACGCCTGTGATTTAAAAAATCGTTGGTTAAGATATGGGAATCTATCAAACGGACCGCCCATTTCTGCATGGAGTCAAGGGTTTTTCAGGTATTTTGGGACTCCGGATAAGAGGTGGATACCAAATTCAACAGTGAAACGCAATTATGATTTGTCCAGAGTCAGCAGTTGTGTACTATTAAAGCATCTGTGGGCTCTGTATAGTACGCCCGGCTCCTAAAAGGCTCACTCGGCTCTGGCTTCGATGGAGTCCTAAACCTGAGCTGGTCACTTAAAGTAATATCAAGCAGATCAATGGAAGGAATGTTGGGAAGATTGGTTACATTAAAAGAGACTAGATTATCATTTGAATCCGTTTTGTACGTCAGATATGACTGGGTCTTTGAAACATTAAATTCAACTAGTTTATTATTACTCCAAGAGGACCCTCTCGAGGTAACCGTCCATTCTCTGCTTTAAACCTCTCCGAGCCTCTCTTTGGTGGCTTGTCATACAAAAAGTTATCATGAACTGTACTTTCATACGCGTAACAATGAAGTGGTGCACGTGACAAAAGGTCATTGATATGCAAAAAAACAAGTCGGAGACAGAACCGATCCCTGTGGGACGCCAGTAATTATTGAATGTGAGAAAAGTTTATTCCATGAAATTCTTTCATGAACAGATAAACCTTATTTAAATTGACAATATATTAGTTTTCTTTGAAAACAGTTATCTTCTAGAGATTATCCGTTCAGTGGCTGAATAGCACTCCGAGAATTAGCCAAGTGATGTGTCCTTTCTCTTTTCTTAGTTATACAGCCACTAGCCGGGCCAATTAACGAGATTAAAAGAATCTAACAGAGAAATTGTACGATATTTTTGTTGTGTTTTGTAAGATTTGTCCGACTTTACCAGAGTTTTAACGCTCAGAGGCTTAATCCCACAATTTTATCCTAAAATGTTAACATTTCAACGATTAATTTTTAAAATAAAAAATACAAATATTTCAACACAGTCAAATTTATCTAAAATGATTACAGACTTTCTTTTGTCACCTTCGTGATGATGAGGTTTTTTTCAATGATAGCCATATATATTAATTGCACGCTTTTTTTCTTCTAGTTGTTTTTTGTTCCCAATAAAATGATTAGATTGATTTTTTTATAACTTTACCACTTTTATATTGATAGGGATTATCTTTTTTAATTAAATCACAATTTAAATCAAGTATTAACCATTTTACTAGTCTATTATTATTTTCAAATTTGTCTATGCTTATACGTATTTATTTTTCAGTATACGTTGTATCCTGACTAGGAAACTACTGATTTAGAAACATGTAGGTATTTATTTATTAAATACTGGTGTCATGAAAATATATTTTTATTATTTAATTTAAAATAGTGCCACAAAGTGAATTTGCATTTATTGAAGAAGTATTTGATTCACTCGATCGTGCCATGTCTTCCTAGGGCGTCCCCGACGTCTTTGTCCATTCAAATTCGCGTCATATATTCTCCTTACACTCCTTTATTCGTTCATTCGCTCTACATGCCAAAACCATCTCAGTGTCCCTTTCTTATTCTTACTCATTACGCTTACAACAGCCTTGCATCGTTTGCGAATTTCAAGTTTTGCACACATTCCTGAGATTTAATTTCTACAGCATTCAGTTTACTTTCATCCTTCCTCTACCAGTTCCATGCCATACATTAGGGTTAGTATCAGTACTCCATTGTGGACTGATAACTTCGCTTCATTAGATACATTTTTGTTAGCGCCAACTGCGATCAGTTCTCCATTAATGGAGTTTCCTGCATTCACCCTTCTTTCAATATCCCTATCACCTATCTTGTATTTTGGCGCTCTCGTAGCTCCCGGCAGCTTTTTATAAGCGCTCCAGTTTATCTGGGAAATATTGGGAAGTTCTTAATTTTTTCGGTGTTAAAATAGCGTAAAATAACCGCAATAATTTATAGGTTACATATATAAAAATCATATAATTTTAGTGTGGCCGTTTCGGGCTTAAATCAAGTTTATAATAAAAAATCAAATAAAAACCCAAACATTTTAAGTTCAAATCTGTCACGTTGTTCTAAATTAACCCAAAAGCATCGGTCATCAGTCGAAGGCGTTCGCCACATGTGCTTGTTAAAAGACCTTTGCCTTTTAAAAGCCTAATGAAGTGTCCAAAGTGAATGGATGATTTACAATGTTATTCTTTGAACTATGGTGATTGTAAACAATATCGTATACGACCGGGCTCCACAACGCAAACCTAATGGTGAATGTGTTATTTTGGACCATTTAATAACTGCAAAGATATCGTTGTATAACCTTGAACGCTGTACCACAACCGCAACCCGTAAAATTAGATTTCGTGGCTGCCGAGAAAGGCGCAATAGGAAAAGACATTTGACGAGAAGATCTTCTACTGTCACGGCGACCTGAGTTCTGACCTCCAGTCTACAGAGCAGATCCGGTGCATCATGCGGCCCACGGACGTGCCCGACGAGGCTGCTCTGCGACCTGCTGTGGTCCGACCCCGACAAGGACACCACCGGCTGGGGCAAGAGATCCTGAAGCCGGCCGACAAGCGCTACCTGGCGTACGGGTAGACCAACACCAAGCGTCCCACAGGCCGCCGAGGGGCGTCACCAACAAAGACAAAGAAGATTGGATATGGATATGGATCAGTTCCCCCGGCCCCCGTCCTCACCCGCCGCCCAACTTTACATAACTCCTATCATTTGTATTAGCGTTTTGCAATATATCGTAAGGAATAAATTCAGTTAGCTTTTTTTTCTTTTTTTTTAATTTAACATGTATGAAAACTTAGATCAAGCCGTATTTAGTTTTGATAATTTGACTGCATCTCTTTATATGGTTTATAAAAAATGTGTAATGATAGCCTGTCCGAAAAAAAAAAGTCATAGATGTAATATAGGAATAATGTAAGAATACGAAGTAAGATTTGTACAGCGCCCTTGAGGTGATTTTTCACAAAAACGGCGCTATAAAAATCATCCGATTATTATTATTATTATCAGTCCTTCAATCTCTCGTAAAGATACTTCCCAAATACACAAATTCAAATTTTTATCATACACAACTATATTGAACACTGTTTTTGTACTCTCTCTTTTAAACACCACGACTTTAGACGTACTTGCATTCATCATTAGCTCATTCTTCTTATATTTTTCGTTCATCCTAGATACGAGGGACTGTAGATCTTTCATAGTATTAGCAATCAGCACCGCATTATCAGCTTAAAACAGGCAACATGCTTCTAGATTATTCATTTTGGCGCCCAAGCCCACTATTTATCTTTTTGTAAAACTGAGAATGGCTAATTTGGCAGAACACAAAATTTTTTCCACGCACTTTCAACATTTCTTGTTAAATATTATTTTGAAAATTGTGGAGTAAACTTGTTTCATGTATTACGTTAAAGGTACATTACAAAACTCCTTAGGTAATGATGTGAATGACCTTACAGTTTCGTTGACATATAAAATTTAGACGTAAACAATTTTATAAATTTTATAACGTCAAAGCTCACCATTCAAATGTTAAGACTGCTTCATATATCGCACAAACCGCATCACGCAGATAATAAAGTGGTATAAGGCGAAATGGTTGGAGTCACTTTAAAAATAACAGGTAATTATAATAAAAATAAATTGTAAATAAGAGGGTATTGTTACCTGCCAGCACGTGGACGACCACTGTAGCTCGCACCTCGCTGAGCACGCAGTGGTAGCTGCCTGAATCAGCACGCCTGGCGCCCGCAACGTGCAACTGGGACACGAGCCCTGAATCCGTAGCCTCAGTCTTCACACTGTCAAAAAGAATATATTTAATAAAAAGCCAATGGTACAAATCTAAAACAAGCAAACTAACTTATGAATTTGATTAAGGATGGATACTCATTGAGGGAGCTAGTCGGACTCTTAACAGGACAATGCAACCTCGGGTGAATCATACTACTGTTCAGAGAGGAAAGCTCCAATAGGCGCTATTATCATTATCACGGCCACGGTACGGTGATGGCGTAACGGCATAACAAGGAAGCAAAATGTATGGGTTTATACGAAGATGCTCTTACTTAGCTGTTTGTCACCTAGCTCCCCGTGAAGCCGTGACGGCAATCTTCCCAACAATCCCTCCATTGTTATGCTTGGAGTTACCCTGAGTGACCAGCTCAGGTATGGAGGTCAGGCGGAAATGCTGTCCTCATTCTACTGGTATTTTATTGGAAGATGCTCTGAAGAACTATCGTCATTAATCCCTTCAGCACCTGTGCCTAATTTGGAAACACGCCAAATGCGTGTGCAATATTTGCACACGGTTGACATTTTTCACATGAGAACGGATCGCTTCTACGACTATTTCTTGTATTCAACAGCTTGGCAGAGGAATGATCTTACGGCTTCTGTGTTTCTTCCCTCCTACAACACGGGTCTCTTCAAGACCCAGGTTCACTCCTTCCTAAAATTATAATAATAATACTTGCATGATTTATATAGCGCCGTTTTTGTTAAAAATCACTTCAAGGGCGCAATCCTGTAAAAGAACCTCCACACAGCATCCCCAAAGATGTTGTAGGCCTTGGGGGAAATTATTTTCCTCAGGGCTTCCTGTGTGAAGTAATTGTAAAAAAAAATGAGGGTAGTGTGTAGTTGCATGGATAATATGTCGGAGAAGCCGGAGATATCCACTATGATGGGGGACAGGAAGAACATATCCTCACCTGATGCCTCCTCTCGTGATATCATGATTGAGCGCCTTGTCCCCGAACATCCACATGATCCTGGCCCTCTGCGCCCCCGTCCTGCTGTTGCGCGATGGGGCAGTGCCCACGCAGGTCAGCTCAATGGTGCTGCCGAGGCGATAGAACCTCTCCGCCACGGAGAGACCGGAGGTATCCACTATGGTTACCAGGGGAACTGGAAAAAAATCATTTATTTAATTAAAAATCTCAATGTCCTCCAATATACAGGAACTTATCGTGGATTGATTCTCAAAAGAAAAATGCAAAATCTGTTATAAGATTATTATGTTAACTTATTGAGGAAAGTGTTTTAAAAATTATTCATTTAGTCATGATTTTTGTGTTTAATTCGCAGAATTCCATTTAGTTTTTTAAGACATATAATGTAAATCAAATTTAATAATGTAATAGGAATAAGCCCGTTCTTAAAAATGTGCCCACTGCAACGCTACCCATATCGGGCAGACGGGAAGGGCTTTCTCAACTAGATTCAAAGGTCATGTATGATGTTACAATAATATAAGCACTTTTTTAAAATTCGCAAAACATCTCTATGTAAATAACCACGTCCCGCTTGACAACAACGAGCCTAAACCTTTACAAGAAGAAAGAAAAGGTCTTAGATTAAATTTAATTGAACAATTTGAAATTGATAAATGAATGAATCGTCCTAATATAACATTAATTCATAAAGTAAGGAAATTTATTTATTCAAAAGAATGATCATATTTAAATAAATTGACTAAGAAAACATTGTCATTTAAATACGGGGAAAACACATTATAAATGTAAGTAACCGGTAATAAATACTTTTTAACACCGTCCAAATTAGAATTGGGTGAGAGTAAATAAAATCATATAAGTAAGTGTTTTCCTTACACTACTTTTCCTGTTTTTTGATCTACAGAGACAAATTTCTTCTCTGGCATTGAGCCCCTAACAGCTGTCACAATAATAAAAAAACAGAAAACTTACAGATCTTTTTTACATTAATACTCTTACGAACTAACTAACTAACCATCACGCCGTTTCCCCGCAGGGGTAGGCAGAGAGGACCGCCAAACAACTCGATCTTGGCATACACTTCTTGCTTCATTCACATTCATACATCGTCTCATACATTCTCTTCTATTATTCCAACTTCTGACATGGCCCGACTCAAGTATTTGATTTATTTGATCGCGCCATGTCTTCCTCGGGCTTCCTCGGCTTCTTCTTCCATTCACATTCGCGTTATACATTATTCTTACACTCCTTTCTTCGTTCATTCGCTACACATGCCCAAACCATCTAATCGTCCCTTTCTTAATCTTACTCATTACGCTTACATCAGCCTTGCATTCTTTACGAATTTCAATATTTATCACACGATCATACATGGTTTTATCACACATTCGTCTCAGAGATCTCATTTCTACGGCATTCAGTTTACTTAAATACTCGTGTTTTACTTATACTACTTTTCCTGTTTTTTTAATCTACAGAGGAAGATTATTTCTCTTATGGTAAAATTTTATATAAATATTCTAAATTCCTTTAATTTATTAGTCAATAGTTATTATAATTTGGAAAGCTGTAAGTAAGTGAAATAGCTTACTATTTGTTCAGGTTGTTTTCCATTTGCAGTTGTGGAGTTCAATAAACTAGATAAGTTCCGACACACGCGCCCCGCCATAGTGCAACCTTTATGATGACACTGCATCGAACACACAAGTTTTTCTATAAGCCTAGGATAAATTAGTTAAGTCCAGGGGATCTGCGTTATCTAAGTACGTATAGAATTTAAATACAATTCGAAAGGGAATAATAAAAATCATACTTTAAGTACCCATAAGAACCCCTTCTACAGAAATCTTCGTAAATTTTGACCTACCAAATGTACGAAAAATATACACCAAAAATGTACTGTTAAGGCGATGCAATGGGAAGTAATGCAAAATCATGTGTATTCGGTTTGAGAATTTGATGGCCTAGAAATATCGGAGACGATTTAATTAAATACTGCAAGTAGAACACACCTTGAACTTTTGTACAACCGTTTATTTTTTTGTTGTGTCTTTTTATAAGCCTAGACAAAAATAAAGTATCAGATATTAAAAAAAATGTTTAAAGCGCAAACTCTCCTACTTACGAACCCCTTTTCCGATGTTGTCCTATTGTTCATTGTGGTAAATTAAGTTTTTTAGAATATGACAGTGAAACATTTCAATAATTATGTATGAGCTTTACAGAATAGAATAAAACAGGCATTTTGGTGATGGTTTTTTTCCGTAAATCGAAACATGCGGCCGATGTACAGAGGGACTTTCAACCTTGTCGCCACCTGCATAAGGAGCGCGTGATTTCGTTGAAATTTTAGCCGGTGGATGGCCTTAAACTTTTTAGAAAAACGGAACCCCATGATAACGCCGGTAACGGTTCAACATGGATAGCCTTGTAATTAATTTGCAAAATAATACACATCCTCATTAACTTACCCAATTGTAATCCATTCCTAGTCTATTGACTTTTTACCCGTATCGTTGTTTCCTGTAATTTCGTAAACCGCCACGATCTATCAGATTGTGATCCCGCCGTAGACGAATATCGTCTGTGTTTTTTTTTTGCATATTTGAGCAAATCGATTATAATTATTTAAATTGTGATAACGATAATTTATGAACCAGCGCACCTATCTCCCTCTAAACGACCTATTCATGACACTAGATCTAACCAAAATGATATAAAAAACATCCCTTGTTATAAAATCACTTTCGGACAATGAAACTACACGTTTTTGCGACAAAACTCCACAATATCCTTCCCTCAGATATAAAACAAATAGAAAAGTTTAATGAGTACAAGCCAATAATAAAAGTCTGACTGAAAGAGGTCAATGAAACAACCTTAAAAACCACAATAAAAACGACATGGAAGATGCACCTAATAAGATGACATCAAAATAAATAACTCTAGTCCGCCTCAGCACAGGAGGACTAGAGGAGGACTAAGAAAAACACAAAAAGATCAAACAGTTTACAAAATAGAATAATTAATATATCTACCATTTTGTGTCTTCAACTTTATTCTGTAAACATTT
>JAHDVE020006435.1:0-29290 GCA_022606495.2 Halesus radiatus | reverse complement strand
GACAGATGTCAGTAGCGCGTTCCACATACGAACCGATTCATACAAAAAACGAGTCGGCGAAACGACCCATTCTCATGAGGCCAACATCAACCGTGAACGCATGTTCCGACCGTGTCCGTCGTATTTCACGCACGTGCACGGGCGCGGCGGGGTTCAATGCCGCTAGCTCCTTCGAGCAAGCTCCATTGAAATATCTCCTTGATAGCTGCGGGTATCTTTAAAATTATTTAAGTACTACTATTATATTAAGTCTATCCTCACTGTAACAAAACTGTACTACTGTTTTTTTCCTTATTGTTTTTTTAATTTTTGCTGATATTTTATTATTTTTAGAATATTATTTAAATCGATATTATGTGATACGAGTCTAGTATCCTAAGTATAACAAAATTTTATCCTGAATTGAAAATCCACAATCCAGAATTTTTTATTTTAAAGTATTGTTTATTTATAATCTCGATTTGCTTAAAAAATGTGAAATAAAATTAACTTGAAAATATATAACCCTCAATGTGAAAATATAATAAATGGAATAACACTATTTAAATTTGTTATTTGCTTTTAAGGGCGCATCTGTTGCGTTTTGTGTCAATGTCCACTCTTTGTGTGGAACTCGTTTGTGAAATAATGGAAAAATGGAAAACATTACCTTGTTTTGGTAAGGAAGCGAACGGCCTTCAAAATTCATTTCCCTTTATAAGATTTGTTTTTACTTAAATGTTTTGGTCTGAGAGAAAATTTCAGGAAATACTCAGCGCTACTAAAACGGCTCTTCCAATTTTAAACATTTCAGGTAACGCTCTGTGCTGTACTTGTTGATTTTTTAAAATTATTTTGAAAGTATGAACTCTTAAGTAAAGTTTCTTGTAATTCCGTAAAGTACGAAATTATTGTATTTGGTGTCAATTTGTGCATCTTTGATGTGTTTTCAATAATGCTAAGTAAGGCTGTGTTCCCACCTCATCTAATATATGGTATAAAAGATATCTATTTCATAGAATAAACCGTTTAATGATATAAAGGAATTGTCGAACGTTCACACCTGCTCAATTTCTATTGTATTTCATAGAATGAACCGTTTTATGATATAAAGAATTTGTGACATGTTCACACCTGCTCTATTTCTATTCTATTTTATGGAATCAACAGTTGTATGATGAAAAGGAATTGTCGAATGTTCACACCTGTTCTATTTCTATTCTATTTTATGGAATGAACCGTTTTATGATATAAAGTAATTGTGACATGTTCGTACCTACTCTATTTATATTCTATTTCAATTCATTTGTAATTGCGGCGCTTGCAGAAACGAAGCAAATGTTCAAAAGACAAAGTGTTGTTCAATGACGGCCTCCATGGTCGAGGGGTAAGGCTCTCGACTACGAATCCGAAGGTCGCGGGTTCAAATCCTGGCGGGCGCAAGTAAATTTTATTTAATTAATTTGCGCTGTTTCACAATTAATTGATTTAAAAATAATATATAGTATATTTGCGCACGTTCCAGAGTGGAAGATACTCTCAGTATCGCCCTAGTGAAAGACCACCATTCAGAATTGAAACGTTGCTTGAAATGGCTTTTAGCCGTGTTTAGTGACCATATCTGAAGAGCCAGGTATTTCCCCACTTTCCTCTTCCCCTTCTCCTTCCCCTCCCCAATACCTTCAGCCTCATAACATTCCCCAATTGGGGACTCCATAGTCTCACTGGCTCCAGACGGTTGGGTGCAGGCGAGATTCTTGTGCGGAATTCAGGTAAAAAAAAGAAGTGTTTTATTTCGTTATCTTTTTTTAAATTCTTTATTTACTTGTTTATGTCATCGACGGTCAACTTCGCGATCAATATATTTATTATCTTCCTTCAACAATTCTTCAACTCACCTGTCTCAATGCAACATATCCCTACTAAAACAGTAAAAAAATGTGTTATACAATTTTCTATAGATGTAACATAGAAAAACATACTATAATTCGTTATCCCGATTTCGTTTATTTCTATTCTTGTACTCAGATTATTTAGCAATTCAAGGGAATTCCTAATTTCTTTAATATTCTGAAAACATGTTTATGTTAAAATCTCGCAAATTATACCCCCATATTTATTTGGATGTTCTGGTGCTACGCACGTGCACAAAGGACGGCTTACCCGTAGCAACCGCAGTGTTCACACAAGTGGTCGATTCTATCGAACGAAAGTTGATTTTTTTTTTATTATTATTATTAATTACATACAATGTTAACTTGTACCCGCTAAGCCACTGCAAGTAATTTGTCAGCGAGAGTTAAGTTCAACAATATTAAATGATACAACAATAAATAACAATCATCATACAAATTGTAGCCCCATAATAGAACAATATATAGGTACATGCCTGTTGTGATCAAGTTGGATTTTTTTTATATGAAAACAGCGTAACAGTTTTGTTATAGAGATACTAGACTCCAATTACATAATATCGATTGAAATAGTTATAAAAATACCAAAATATCAGCAAAAATTTAAAAAAATTGGGAAATAAAAAACAATAGTACAGTTTTGTTACAGTGAGGATAAACTTAATATAGTAGAAGCACTTAAATAATTTGAAAGCGTGTTTTCACTATTTCATATGACAGTTTCTATGAAATAGATGTGATGGGAATGCGCCTTAAAAAATGATACACAACCCAAACTATTATTTTCATTTTAGAAATTTTATTTCTAGAGTCAGATAATGTATCTATATTACTATTTAAAATGTGATGTTACGAAGTAGACCGGAACATAATATACCATAATTTCAAAAACATTTTGAAAGAAAATGTAATAAAGATTTTTCAGGTTTATAAAAAAATCATGAAGAATTACCATGAATAGGAAGGTACGGGCTGATTATATTTTTTTTAAATATACCCAAAACTTACATACATGAATCTTTACATAGCTATAATAATCAATAAGTACAATAAACAACAACAAACATTATCTCGCAAAAATTATAATATAAAAAAGAAGTGAAAGGTGAAAAACATATTATAAAGTAGGTCTATAAACGACACCTGTGCTAATGCTATACTGTTTCGGTAAAGGGTATCATCACATTATCAGTTTAATATTTAGGGTGAAACTTTTTTTTTTAAATTGATTAATTGTGTCATTGAAAATGTGTATTGAATTATTAGAGAAGTGTATAGTATTGTAATATCTTAATGTTCGCGGTAAAGGAGAGAAATATCCCGTATTTGTGAGATAGGCTTTAATATAGAAAACGTATTTTATCCTCCTTGTTGATTTTCTTGTCGGTGTATTAATATTGATTTGTGATTAAATGTTTGGTGTATCAATTGACGGATGTATAATTTTATGCAAAAGAAATAAACCAGTAAGTTTACATCTGACTGACAGAGATTGTAGTTTACGTTGCTAAATCCGATCAGATAAGCCTTCACGATATGCAATCACACGGGTTAATTTTCTTCGTATATATTCGATTTTAAAGAGGGCACGTTTGAATGTATTTGGGAACACCGATAGTGGTTCAAATGGTTTCGAAATAGTGTTGGAACACCCGCCCGCAGACGTCACGGCAGATGAAATGAAGGACTTAAATATGTTCTACTAGCTGCAGTACTCGGCGTTGCCCAGGGTCACATATGATTTAGAGTAACATTTTGGTGTTTTATCAACACAACCTAGTAATTTTCCTCTTCTTTTAAATGCCCATTTGGCAAACGCAAAACACTCCTCTTCCACCACTAATCACTTCAAATTAGGACAGTTTCTTTTGCATTTCTTGAGCATTGTGCTACTATGTAACAATTGTAATAATCGGCTATGTTAATATTGTATAAAACAAATATGTAAAAATCTTGAGCATTGAGCATCTATGTAACAATTTTTAGACATTTTTTTGAGGAGTTTTAATAAGTTATAAATTCATTTTTTTTTAATTGTGCGCCTTACAAACTATATAAATAAAATTTTTTTTCAAAAATCTAAAATTTTAAGAAGTGAACGACCCGGTAGAAACCGGTAGCGCAATAATAAAAGTAAGAAACAATAGTACATAGAGGATAAAACTCTTCAAACAAAATGATCAAGACATTCTTCCTGATTTTATAAAAAGTCCTACGTGCCAAAAAAATGCAACACTTTGTGGCTTCACTATAAATACATCTGTAACCAGTTTCCGTAACCTTCCTCGGGACCGTTTATATTTTTATTATTTATTAATAACACACCAATTGATTTAAATAAATGTATAAAATGTTTTGATCGCCTTTAAAACAACTGTACCTACAGTTGGCCTAATTAAAGAAAATATTTACAAATTTGAAGAGACGGGATTAAATAAAATCTCAATTTCTAAGAAGATACTTTGGGGATCTTGATCCCTCGCCGTGATTTGCAAACCAACGTTACATTAAGCAGCCTATAAAAATTAATTTAAATGGAGAAATTATTCACCAAAGTGAAAAGATAAAACGGAAACTTTTAATTTTCTCAAAAACTTGGAAAATTGGGGATTCTTGGGGAAAATAAATGTGCGATCTTCGCAATTGATAGCCACTTTTTAAATTAAAGTTTTAGCTGTAAAACAAAGTGGATTTAACAGTCTACAGATATTTTTGGAAGTGAATAGTTTTCTGAATGTAATTAAATGTTATTGAGAAATTGAGAGATAAAGTTTAATATTCAAAAGAAAGAAAAATATCTTTGGGAATAAATATTTGAATGGTGAAAGCTCTTTTCAGGTTGTGTTTAAAAAATAACGGTGTAACTTAAATATTACTTCAGTTTTTAATAATTCAAAATTGTTGAAAAGTAAGTATTTGAAATTATTTTGATTATCTTGTATTGTCTTTTAAACAAATGTGATAATAATAATAATAATAATAATAATCGGATGATTTTTATAGCGCCGTTTTTGTGAAAAATCACCTCAAGGGCGCTGTACAAATCTTATTTCCTATTATTAAATTATTCCTATATTACATCTAATACTTTTTTTTTTGAACAGGCTATCATTACACATTATTTATAGACCATATAAAGAGATGCAGTTAAATTATCAAAACTAAATACGGCTTGATCTAAGTTTTCATACATGTTAAATTGAGAAAAAAAAAAAAAAGCTAACTGTATTTGTTCCTTACGATATATTGCAAAACGCTAATACAAATGATATGAGTTATGTGAAGTTGGGCAGCGGGTGAGGACGGGGGCCGGGGGAACTGATCCATATTCATATCCAATCTTCTTTGTCTTTGTTGGTGACGCCCCTGGGCCGCCTGACGGGACGCTTGGTGTTGGTGTGCCCGTACGCCAGGTAGCGCTTGTCGGCCGGCTTCAGGATCTGGAAAGAGCACACCAGCGTGTCGTCCATTTCTCGCCCCAGCTGGTGGTGTCCTTGTCGGGGTTGGACCACAGCAGGCCGCAGAGCAGCCTGTTCGGGCACGTCCGTGGGCCGCATGATGAACCGGATCTGCTCTGTAGAATGGAGGTCAGAACTCTCGTCAAATGTCTTTTCTTATTGCGCCTTTCTCGGCAGCCTCGAAATCTAATTTTACGTGGTACAACGTTCAAGGTTATACAACGATATCTTTGCAGCTACTAAATGGTCCAAAATAACACATTCACCATTAAGTTTGCGTTGTGTAGCCCGGTCGTAAACGATATTGTTTACAATCACCATAGTTCAAAGAATAACATTGTAAATCATCCATTCACTTTGGACACTTTGGACACTTCACTAGGCTTTTAACAGGCAGAGGTCTTTTAACAAGCACATGTGGCGAACGCCTTCGACCGATGACCGATGCTTTTGGGTTAATTTAGAACAACGTGACAGATTTGAACTTAAAATATTTGGGTTTTTATTTGATTTTTTATTATAAACTTGATTTAAGCCCGAAACGGCCACATTAAAATTATATGATTTTTTATAAATGTAACCTATAAATTATTGCGGTTATTTTAGGCTATTTTAACACCGGAAAAATTACGAACTTCCCAATATTTCCCAGATAAACTGGAGCGCTTATAAAAAGCTGCCGGCTGCTACGAGAGCGCCAAAATACTGTTATTTTGTTATTAATTGTATATCTTCTAGATATCTGCGGATATCATTAAAATTGTTTAAGCTCTGCTATCATATTAATAATCTATTCTCAATGTACTAATGTTTTTTTTTGTAATATTCAACTTGTTTTATACTTACCTATATCTTGAAATATTTTTATAATATTATTTAATTGTAATTATGTAACTGGAGTCTGTTATCACTATAACTAAACTGTTCCAATGTTTTCATTTGTTTTATAATTATTATTTTAGGTTATTTTAACACCGGAAAAATTACGAACTTCCCAATATTTCCCAGATAAACTGGAGCGCTTATAAAAAGCTGCCGGCTGCTACGAGAGCGCCAAAATACTGTTATTTTGTTATTAATTGTATATCTTCTAGATATCTGCGGATATCATTAAAATTGTTTAAGCTCTGCTATCATATTAATAATCTATTCTCAATGTACTAATGTTTTTTTTTGTAATATTCAACTTGTTTTATACTTACCTATATCTTGAAATATTTTTATAATATTATTTAATTGTAATTATGTAACTGGAGTCTGTTATCACTATAACTAAACTGTTCCAATGTTTTCATTTGTTTTATAATATATATGTTTTTTCCAACTTTTGCACAGTGTCTACTATTGTGCTACTATTTGTATGATTATTTTGATTTATTGTTGTATTTCATAATATTGTTAAAATAAATTCCTGCTGATAAGCTACATGCAATATTGTGTTTCCTTGTTGCATGTGTTTTTGACTCTGAGACTAATATCTTTAGTAACTGTTATAATTTCTTGTTTTTTTTTATTTATGAATGTAAAGTAGTATTATTTTATAGTTTAATTGTTTTATTGACATAATGTTAAGTTTGTTGAAGATTTTGTCAGTGCTAGTTCTTACAGGGACTTTAAGTATAATTTTCATAATGACTTCTTATAATAATAATAATAACAAAGCATTTATATAGCGCAGTTTTGTGTTATTTCACTTCAAGTGCGCTTTACTATAAATGAACTTAAAATTGATTAAATAACTCCATTCAGTGGTATTCCTACAGTGCTGCTTTTACATTTTATTTATACATTCTTAAGATATTACATAAATTCTTGCTTATTCTTAATACTACTCCTAAAGTACTCCTTAGGTAAATATTCATCAAAAAAATTTCTAAATATTATACAGTATACATATGGCTATACAAAATTAACACATTCACAATATTACTACAAAAATAGTAACATTTTAAGACAGGAGTCGGGTTATGTTCATGTTCTTATGTCCTAATTAGTAAAGTAAGACTATTATCATTAGCACTGCCCCATCCAATAATACCATATTCTAATAGTGATTGGCAAAGAGCCGTGTAGATTTTAATCAAATCGTTTTTTTGCATTTTTATAATGCTTCAATGTATCTCGACATATTATTTTTTCCAAAATTTCCCCAAAAAAGTAATTCCATATCGGATAGTGGATTCAACAAGTCATTAGATCTATTCCACAGTACCTACTTACATATACGAAATATTGTATTTTTTAAATCATTCCCATCAATACCTGTACCACATTTAACACAATCACGCGAACACCTAAGTACAGGTTCTCCTAAGGAGGTGGTCACAACACATATAACACCATTCACATTACAACCTCTTCGAACCTACCTTACCCTCCACATTATAAAACAACATACAAAGCACCTTTATTATACTTAAAGAACGTGTTATGTAAAATGGTACTGTATAATATATAGATATTAATAAAGTATATGTTGGTGGATTGGAGAGGTGAAGTAAAGCGAGGGGAGAGGAAGGTGGGGTAGTATTAATAATGATTATTTATTTATTTCAGCTGAACAAAGCGGTGAGTGCAATACTCTGTCTGCAATATAAAAGAATACATATAAATAAATTACTTTATGTGGAAATATAAAATAAAAAAGAAAATAAAAATAAAAAGGCGAACATATTTAGCACTTATGGTACAGTGGTTTGAGGGAAATTCTCTATCTATGATGTAGGGGCATGCCCTACACTGGGCGACGTCCTGGAAAAGAGTGTTTTCCGATCTCCGATAGCACCGACTCGCCCTCATTGTTCAGTCTCCCATACTGGGCGGTCAACGTTTTCATGCTCTTGCTTTAAAAATTCTTTTGATTGGTAAAAGTATTGTTTTGTTGAAATAATTTGTGTCTAATTGGTGTAATTTGGGGAGGTCTTTCACCTGACTAGTTCGTTTTCCCGGTATTCTACCGGGAAATGCTCTGAAACTTATTTTGAACATTTTGAATGTTGTGTCATTCTCTATAAGTGTCAACTGACCCTTCTTGAGGTCTCTTGTGTCTGTAACAGTGTGTATTTTTGTGTTATAAATGGTGTGTCATTTCTTTTTTTCCGGTATTTAACATTTTTTAGGTACTTTACTGTCCCCATTTTTTTTGTTTTTCCCTCATTTTTTCTCCCTTTGTCCCTCATTCCATAGTAGTTTTATCTATATTCTCTCTTTTCCCATTCCTATGTGTAAGTGTTTTCCTTTTTAAAATGTTGGACTCAGAGGAGGATGGGATTCCTGTGGATACTGCAGCTATTGCGGAAAATCTCAAGGAGCTGAATTTTCAAATTGACAGACTAAATGAATCAACTAAATCGGGTGATATGAGTGAACTTGAGGAATCTCACCTTACTCAATTTACCGCTTTAAAAGATCGTGTTTTAGACATCCTCTCGAAATCAAAAGTAGCTTCAGGTCAATCTCCAAGTGTTGCATCTACAAGCACCCTTACACCTGCTTCCATCGCACCTTCCCCTAACCAGGGGAATAAGGAAAAGAAAAGGCCCAGGACAGAGGAGTCCTCTGCTCCTGCCTCTACCTCTTTGGATGCCACCAACAAATCAGCAAATTTCCTGGATTCTATGAATAAACTCTGTTCCATCGTTTTGGATGGGAAGAATAAACTGAACAGGGAGAATAAACTTTCCTTTCAATCTTGTGCTGACATTATGAGAAACGAATTTTTGAAGGTCATTTTTGACCTCAACAGTGCGAACCGCAGGATTCAAGTCCTCAATGACTCAGTCCTACATCACATCAAAACTAGATGTCATTGCCAAACATGTAGCCAATTTAATTCTACCCTCCGCTTCCGTGACTACACAAGATATAACGGGGCTGGAAAGGGTGGGAATCTCCTCAAGCAATGACTCCTCCCGGCTACTTTGTGGCCCATCAAAGTAGTGAACCTATGCACCCTTCCCTCTGCAAACATCTGCGAGGCGCTGCATCACCAAGGGAGGTCGAACATCGCCCTGTAAGCGTGGTTATACTGTACTTGGAGTGTGTTAATGACGCCTTGTGTATACCTTTTTCATAGTTCGCTAGTGTAAAAGCTCATACAGTATGTCTGAAATATTTGCTTCTTTACCGGAGGACTGCACCTGTTAAATCTCTTGGCGTGCATGTTGGCTCGCACGCTTAGCACTCTTTTTTGGCGTTCTATGTCATTTTTAGAATTTACATCATCAGTGATGACATGACTAAAATATTTTATTTCGGTGCAGATTTTAGGATTGGCTCCACCGAGACGTATGGGCGGAATGATAGCAGGACCAGTATTTGCTTTGAAAATCAGCAGTAAAGATATTTTAATATTGCACATCAGCCCGTGACTTACAACGTATGCTTCGCATATTGCCAAAAGTTTTCTCATTGCTCTTACCGTAGTACCCAGTTATTCAGATCTGACTACCGAACTTGGCGAAAGACATTTCATGCGATGTTTCGAATATCGTGAGCAGAGTGAGAGCATCTTCCAATAAGCTAAATAAACTGCCTAACATGTTGCGCTGTTTATGTGAAATATCTCCCAAGGATATAATGAAAACTAAAAAACCTTTTCAAAAGTCTACTTTACACACTAAACAGTAAACTGTGTTTTAAAGTAAAACAGTTACAGTAACATAAAATCAGTAGTATCTAGCTAATGGCTTCTGACCAGGGCAACACCGAGAGTATTATCACTTTGGAACGATACATTTTGTTTAATTTGTTTTTGAAAAGATCATTGGCCATTCGTCTGATTGACAGTCCGTTGTTAACAGACTAACTGCCATCTCTGACATACAGATATTTCAATCTAGCTTCCTCGAAGGAGCTAACAGCGTTGATCCCACCCGCGCTGGTGCACGTGCGTGAAACTCGACGGACACGATCGGAACATCCATTCACGGTGGAAGTCGGCTTTATGAGAACGGGTTGATTCGCCGATTCGTTTTTGCATAAATCGGCTCGTATGTGGAACGAGCTACCGGCATCTGTCTTTCCTCCAACATTTAATCCCCGCCTCTTCAACGCCCGTATTAATAAATCCCTTCCTACAGCAACCTCCTTAACCCGCCTTACAGCGTTGCCTATCCGGGTAGTGATACAGTTCCCCTGTACGTGATCTGTATGAGCGCCCCTTTATGTACAGGGGCGCTCTTTTGAGGAGCCATATAAAAAAAAATACAAAAAAAAAGGAATGTAATACAATGTTTATTTGAAAAATTGTCATTGGCAACTGTGAGCAATGGGATTTTTTATGAACTCCCATAAAATCGTTATATCAAATGATTCCTTTCAAGTCAAAAGCTCCCTGAAACATAAAGCTGTTTTTGCCCTGGCTGGAAATTATTTCCATGATGATTTAACATCCCTTGTCAAAGGCCTCGAGCTTTCAGCAGCAGATTATTTTTTATTCAGTCCTCGGCAATAAATTTCCGATTTAATTCATCAAAGGGAAATTGTAAGCCCTACCGAACCGCAAATTCAAAAATTGGAGAGAAATTATTATTATCACCATACTTTCAATTACATCTGCTGATTTTAATCGCTCAACAAATTTTTGTTCCAGGAATAATCTCTAAGTAGGCCGCCATTAGGTACCCTGCATATAAATTAAATAATGGATATAATTGGTAGTGGTAGTGGTATTGATTCCCAGTTTATCCTTGCGTTGTACTAAATATTATGTTTTATTATTGTCAGTGAATACGTAGAAATAAGATTTATACTTACTAAATAAATCGTAGTGAAATCCAATATTTAAAACTGTTGCTTTAACGTTTTAAAATTAGTACGTAAATCATCGAACCCGCCATGTTGTATTGAGGTTAGCCCATAGACATACCACTCTCGTTAACCACAGAATAAATATTCAAAAGAAGATTTGTTTGGGTAGAATATTTTAAAAATTGAAAACACAAGTAGATACCAACTTAAGAACATTATTATTTTGATGTTTTTGGAAAAAATAAATGTTTGGAATGAAATTTTTCTATTGAATATTTCTTTGTTTCTTCACGTAGAGATAGTAATAGTCATCACCAGGCAATAGTTTCGCTGTCAAATCAATTATGGCACCCAAATGACAAGCAAGAATTCACAACTTCATAACTTTATCACAAAAAAAAAATCTCGTGCAAGGCCGGGTACACATCAGGTAATGTTGCAATAAAAATTGAAATAAAGTCACGTTAAACTTATTGATATAAGTTTGTCAACGGGTTTTTAGTAACGGTCTATACTGAAATTTTAAGAAAGAGATACATTACATTTTTATTTCATCATTTTTTTATGAAAAAATTAATGTTTTACCAACATTAAAATAAGGGAATAAAAAAATATAGAGAATAGGGAATATCACTCACAAATAAATAACATAAATAAATAAGACTCACACAATACATATCACTCTACACAGACTAGATCCTTTCCCTTCCGCTCCCTCCCATCATCCTAACCTCATAGGCTAACTTTGTAACTTTTCTCCTTTTTTTAAATTGAATAATTTAGATACTTAAGTGAAAACCTATTATTGGTTCATTTTTTAAATATATTTGTCATATGTAATTATTGCTGTAAACTGTTGGTTTTCCAAATAAAATAAAAATAAGATCCAAAAAAAGTACAAATTTTGCAATGAAAATCTGGTGAAAGGGAAGGAAAAAAGATTATTTTTATTTTTTTTTGGCTAATGAATTAACTTACAGACAAAACGATAGATGAGCAGAGGAAATAGAGTGCTATTCCGGGAACAAAAATAAGAAGTGTATACCAGAGTAGTAAATCTCAGTATCACTCTGGTAAAAGACAAACAAATCAGAATCTAAACGATGCTTAGAATTGTCTTTAGCCGTGTTTTATGAACAGATTTTAAAAGCCAGGTAGTTTTCCTACATCCCCACCTTCCTCTTTCCCCAATCTTCTTTCCCTAACCAGTATCGTAATATTTATTTGCATTATAAACAGTATTTCAAGTACATATTAAACAGTGTTATTTAGTTATATCATTGATCAATAGAATAACGATATAAAATTGAGAACAAATAAAAACAGAAAGGCGAATAACAAAAGCAGTTCTCACAGCTTCCTCTACTAAATGCTACATACAGTGTAATGATGAAACACATATTACAAAGTTTTATTTTTAGACATTTTATAATAATAATAACGATAAGAGAAATTGATTTTCTTTAAAAGCAATTACTTTGTTGTTTGACATAATTATTAAATAAAACAAACACATTGTTTTAAACCACTGACTTATTTTTAAATTAACACCAACCAGTTTCGCTTATATCGGGGTAAAATTTAAAAATACATACAGTAAGCATATACGAGTATATTGTTGGGAGATAAATATAAATCAGTGGTTTAAAATAAAGTGTTTGTTTTATTTAATGGAAGTGATTTTATTTGGTTATAATTACTCTTGCAAAAAAGAAGGAAAGGTGACGGGAAAATACTTATAATTAATTGAAATCAGAAAAATATACCCCAATCGGGTATGTCATAGTCCCACTTACTCGAGGAAGGTGCGTCTCTTCTGCCGGATTGGATCAAATCTATAAAATATTGGAGGTAAATCTAGAGATTTAACGGAAACATGAAGTAGGGTTAACTGACGGATATGCGTTGATAGCTATAATTATAGAAAATGAGCAGAAATTGCATCGTTCGATTATTTATACACCTATTAATGTGGTAAGATCAGATCTCCTGAAGAGTAGACCGCATTCGAACAGTTGGCGACAACGAATTACGTAAATAACAAATACAAACTCGATATAAATTAAAAACATGAACACACGCTTCCCTTTTTAAAGAGATATCACCACTAAAGCCAAATTATAATAGCGGGCATAATTTATATTTATTTTAGTCTTCGGGTATCAGCAATCGTGACCTTAATTTATTGCGGTGGAACGGCCCTTAGCTCTGAATTACTCTAGCAAAAACTGAAAGGTTTCCTGAAATAATTATTCTGAAAATAAATCAAATTAACACTTGATATGATATCGCGCGGAACATCGGTGATTTCGTTACGCTTTGCGGAATATTTCTGGCGATCGTTTCCGTTTCAGGGGTTGGAGTTAGTAGTTGCTAGATTCCCCCGTTTCACCCCCAACTTTCATCCGCATCTCCCCTCCTAACTACCCTACTCCTGCATCCCCTCACTCAGCCCCAACCCAGCACGAAGTAAGCACATGGCATTTAATTTGTCTCTCGAAGACAGTGGAGATCGTTTGACCAATCTTGATAAAGATCGCTTTAATTTAATGACATTCTTTCTTTGAGTTTTGAACTATTACACGATATTATATGTTTATAGAAAAACTAACAGTGACCACCTGTCTTCTCGTGAGTTTCAACCCAATTTTATTTTATTTACCATGAAAACAACATTCGTGGCATGTTTCCTAAGAATAGTAGGTACTTCAGTACAATTTTAAAACTGTTTAAAAATAATAACGCCAGAGTTCATCGTTTAATAATTCTTGGGGTATGACACAAAGATAAAGGTAAGATTTTTAATTAAGACAGCTTTCCTACATGGCTTAAATACATTTTTGTTTTCTTATTGAACACACTTAAATTAAAACATTTAAATATTGTCTTCCTTTATTAACGGTCAGCACCCAAATACACATACTTGGTAGTATTCGTAGTTAATTATTTATCTGGAAATTCTCTGAGGGTAATTAGAAAAAAGTATAAGGTTTCAAAATACAATAATCCTCACATCCTTTTAAATAGTATATGAAATAGGCACCTAATAAAAAAACTTATTTTAATAAAATTTGAGGAAAATAAAAATTTGTAGTGTTATTATTAATTTCTGCAAGATTTTAGTTTTATTTAATTTTTGTTACAGCTGTTTCGACGTTCAAAGCCATTTTAAAACTGTGGTTGGGGTTTACTTACTTGGCCAATAAATTGATATTACAAGTCCGTAACTCATAACGTCGTTATAAGCTTAAAAACCTGTGCAAATGTTTTGAATCAGTTTTTGTGTTTACAGTATATGGTGTACATTTTTACGCTCAATAGTAAATAAGATTTCTCACAGTGAAAAACATTTATATACGTTTCAACCTTTAATGATGGTGCTTTTTCTAAGATTTCTTTTAAATGATCGCTTAGATTGGTGTTGGTCGCACGCCAATCTTTTAAGTAAGACTGATTGATTGCTTTCCGCTCAACCAGTTGAATGGGTAGAAGCGATATACCAGTGAAGTACGGAAAAACTAACAAGGGAATACGCGTAAGTAACACGTTGAGACATTTACACGGTGTTTTCCTTGTTTTTCGACATTGAGACGAAGTTCAATCTGGTAAAAGCATAATAAAATCTTCAAAGTCAAACAAATCTAAGCAACAACGTTTTATCGTAATATCAAAAAAACGTCTTGACGACCTCTGTGACTTTAAGTTAAGCTCCTTGGCTCTTAAAGGGATTTAATGAATACCTGTAGGATATTAAACATTTTATTTCATTCTATAAAATGAATAGGATTTTTTTTTGTTTAAACCACTATTCAATATATTAATATCAACATGTTTCGGAAGCGAAGCTTCCCTCATTAGGATATACGGTATACTGAGAAATAATAACAAGAATAGACAAATAATTAATTAGGAAAATAATAACGTAAAAATAGACTAGTTACAAACAAAAATTCACAATAAGTGGTGAAAGTAGGTAAGTAATTAATTAAAGATGTAAAAAAAAATTAAAAAGTGTATGGATTTAAAATATTGATAAATTAATTTATATCAGAAATTTAAATGTAAAAAGAAGGAATAAAAGCAGATATATTTTTCTTAATAATTTTCTAAACATAGGTATTAATGTGAAAATAAATTTAAGAGTATTTATTTTTTTTGTTTGTTCATTACTAATACTAAATTGAATGGTAACACTTTTTGCTTCAAACCAATATTTAAATATTAGTAGTTTTAAACAAAGTAATTATTGTTAATTTGATAAAACATTTTCTATTTTACTCAAAATATTGGTTTTCACTTTGTGGCATCCTTATTAATAAATGAATTAAAAATTACTTTGTAATCACCACTTTATTAACATACACATATCAGCATGTTTCGAAAGCGATTTTTTGTTTATGGTTATAATTTTTTATATTTTTAAATTATTGTGTTGCGGTGAAAATATACTCGTACATTACAAAAAAATCATAAACAACTACGGCTTGATTTATTTACGTATTTTTACCTGTGAACAATATAATCATTTAATTTTAGAAAATGGATTACGTATAAAAAAAATGTGCTATTAGGTAATTATTACAACGCGTGTCAGGTGTTTCGCCTTCCTAAGACATGATCGAACTAATGCCTTTAGAAGGTGAAACTCGGGCGTAATAATGTATTATTCAATAAACAAAATACTAAAATTATGTGAGGTAATAATAAATACACATTTATTTTAATTTCGGCAATAAATTACCTAATTCACAACATTTTTATCTACATAATCCATATTATCTGATCTTATTAAATTTTAGACCTTTTGAAACTTTTTTTTTTCCCAAAAAACCTTCTAATAAATAGAGTCTAAACAATTATGCAGTTTTTAAATAATTTTCATTAAAAAATACATGCTTTTTACTTTCAGAAAAATGTGGTATCATAAATTAAGAATATGGTTGTTTTTACTCTCCCCAGCATACTAGGGCGCCAAGTTACCCCTGGCCACTTTCGTGACCCGAAATGCGAGCTTTAATTTATACCGAAAGTTTCCCCACTCTACTCTTCATCATCTGAAAGATTAGCTGTTGGGAAAATCTCCGGAAAGTCTGCAGAAGTGTGTAGTTTCACTCTATTCAATTAAGGCGTTCTATCCTCATTCTATCCTCGTTCAATCCTTGCTCGGTGGTTAATTTCGCAGGAAATAAGCTTAATTTAAGAGATTTTCCAAATTCAAACCACTTCTTAAACAGTAAATAATAAATTAATTAAAAATTACTTTATAATCGCCACAAGCGAGGCTTTCCCCATCGGGAATATACATAATATTAAAAATTAATAATATCAGAGAAATGATAGACATAGAACACAATACTGTAAGAATAGACAAATTATAAACATTGATTGAAGTAGGTATCTAATTAATCACAAAGTATTATGAAACATTGAATAACAAAATTATATTATAAATTATTTCATGCTTGACATCACTATTTTTTAGTTTTTTGTATATTAGTAGGAAAGCTGAGCTTTCGAAACATGTTGATATGTATATATTAATGAAGTGATGATTATGTAGTAATTATTTAATTCATTTATTAATAATGACGCCAAAAAGTGAAACTTTCGATGAAATTGTACTAAATAAAAATACTTTTGAACACTCTTCTACTTGTTTATTTCAAACCGGACTAGACCGGTTTCACCTCATGCCGGGATCTTATAATGAATAATAATACCATATCTATGGTATATGTAGGATATATGTCGGGATTGTGAACGATCTTCTCTTTCTAATATTGCACGTTTATGACAAAGGAAATTGTTATATTGCTAATCGAACGGCTTTGCTTACAAGTAAAGCTAACTACCGCGGATTATTAAAGGAGATTCAGCGCTTATAGTTTAGCTTTAGTCATATGCAATTTTTTATCCATTCTATTGTCTTTTACTGATGTTTGTTACTATACACAAATGTTGTATCTCCACTACCTTCAAGAACAGGAACAAAGTGATTCGGATGAGAACACGTAAATATTTTGGTATGTAAAAAATGTTAGTCGGTGTAGAGACAGTCGAGGGCTTTCAGAATCATTTAATAGTTGCTTTATTTTTTATATCAAAAAGTAGTCTTAACGTGAGAGCCGATAGAGGGACTCAGCTGGTCTTTAAAACGGTTCAGGAACGTAGTGGCTGCCTTGTACAGTATTTAGTATCTACCACATGAATAAAAGTAGGAAATACATTTATAATAGCAGAGTAAAATGTAGCTGGGAATTTTGTCGCCGATATTTAAGGAGAACTCCTGTTAAAACGAAATAAAATATTTTACAAATCGACCCACGTTAATGTACCTGGTTAACCAGTGGCAGTTATTCAATAAGTGCGCTCGGGTATGTCCCCCACCTAATTTTTAAAGAATTACGTTTAAAAATAATACTTTAAATAGCGATGTATAATTTTGTAAATGATTACTTAACAGAGCACTGATACATTCTTACAGCAGCAGCTAGCGGGGCACATTTTAAATGATGGCGAAATATTAGGTCCCTTGCACATGCACATTCGGTATTTCGTTTTTTTTATTGTATGCGAATGTTTTGTATGGGAACCGGTCTCAAGTGTATCGTACCCTTGTATAGATGAAGGAACCAAAGCACACACCAGATACTAAGTTTTGTGAGCGTGCTTTCACATTATCGGGCCCTAAAGCCTGGAATAAACTGTCGTACAATCTAAAATGTATTAAAGACTCGACAGAATTCAGAGCAAAACCCAAAACTCGTCTATTCGGAAAGTCATATCCATGAATGGTTCAGTTGCATACCTAATTAACATAGCGAAGCAAGCCATTAGTACCGACCTTAACTAATTAACAGAAAAATTTGAAACTTTTCATAGTCCGCGACATAAATGATAATTACCGAAAATCTCAAATTAAATAATGCTTCAAATAAATTCTTTAATATCAATCCCGTGATAAATTCTATATAAACCAATGATTTAGTTTAAATTATTCTTGTCTGAGATAAACACGAGGAAGAAAGTAAAGAAAGTTTTTTAATCAAAAAAAATCATAATAAAACGGAATTCCACCATGATTTGACAGTTTAAAAATTAGAAATAAGTAACTAATACTCTTTCATAAAATATATAAATAAAATTTTATTCCTGTTTTATGTAAAAATAATCGTGTTTAATAGTTAAAATATAAAATACATATTGTATCTTGTAAACACGTGACAGAGAAAACCAAATTATAAGAGATCGTTGATAAAATAGTATTCTTTTTAATTTAGTTATTTGATAATACACCCATCTGGTCATTTACATGGATTTCAGAACATAATGTAAAGAGCTTTCTCAAATTACAAATACACAGAGATTCTAAGTAATAAAGTAATGAACAATCTTTTTCAAACGTTTACCAGTGAAATAAAATAGAAAACTAAACCAATATTATAACACAAATCAATAACGCTACATTATCCAAACTACAATCATTCATCAAAGTGTTGGTATAGATGACGCTTTACTATATAAATGGAGTCAGCAAATAAATCACCAACACCTCCAAACTTGTTACCCAGATCATGCATCCTATTGTCTAATGAATGAGACTGATAGTTGGTTATATAATTGTTGCAGAAAATTGTAAAAATTCCTATACCTGTAATCAAATAACTAAGCTTCACGCCGGTTCTCCGAGCAGAGAGAATGGACCATCAAGTAACTCGGTCTCGGTTCATACTCCTATCTTCATCCACATCCATACATCGTCTAATATAGTTTTTTTTAATTTTAAAAAAATCTCTACACAATTTCTCTAAACACATTTTTCTTCTTTATCAGGATCTGGCGTCTAGGTTCAAAGCTTCCATCAAGTTAATTGTGATTCGTTGATTCTTTGTTGGTTTACTTCTATCCAACAATGTTCTTTATTAAAGTTAGAATTATTAAAACTTATTCAAACTTTAAGCTTTATTATATATATATTTTTTTTTAATCATTGAAGATAATATTAACAACACTTAGAATGAAACATTAAACAGAAAAGACATAGATAACAATATAAATTTTAATATTCCTACTTAATGTGCAAATAAAAAAATAAAAGTTTTATTTTCCCTTTCTGTTTCTCTTCAGTTTCACGTTTCGTTTCGAGAGTTATTAATATTATCTTCAATTGTTATAAATTTATTACAATGAGTTTTAGCAGCTTTAATAAGTTATTACAAAAGAGAAATTACAATTATTGAAAATAACACCAATGAAAATATGAAACAAAAGAACAAACAGAAATTTAAAAGATACGATCGCGACTGAGAATAGAACTCTAGTGTATCCGGGACTTGAGTCTCTACCAAAGGAGCTACCGAGACCTCATTAAATTCCGTGTTAGTGTTAGTCCTGAAATAATACTAGCAATGAATTTCTAAGTTTCACAAGTTAATGAACAGATGGATTTAGAGTTCAAAATTCACATGCATTTTTCAAAAGAGATGTTTGAGAATACGATAAAACTTTATCTTTCGAGGGAGACGTGACACGATCAGGTTGACCAAATACTTAATTTGGACCATGTGAAGAGTCCAAATAATAAAATAGTGTGCATGTGACAATGCATGAATGTGAATAAAGGAAAGGAGTGTGTGCCAAGCAGTTAATATATACTCCAAACAGGAGACCCTGAGGAAAACAAAAAAAATAATTCCCTAAGAGCCTCTCTCATCTTTGAGAATGCTTTGTAAAGGGTCTTTTTGGGGTAAGGAAGATGTGAGCATGGGTCTTGAAGAGACCCATGTTAAGGAGGAAGGAAACACAGAGGCCGGCAAGTCGTTCCACGGCTGGGATTTTGAACTCAAGAACAAGTCGTAGAAATGACCCGTCCGCATGTGACAAATGTCAAACGTGTAAAAATTTTGGGAACGCGTTTGGCGTGTTTCCCCGCCGTGCACCTGTGCGGAAAGGAATTAATAACGCTAGTTCCTCAGAGCATTTTCCATTGAAAAACCGGTAGAACAAGGATAGCATTCCCACCTGACTCCTGTGCTCTAAAGATGGAAATTAGTTTTTTTTTAAGTTGGGGGAATCTATCAAACGGGCGGCACGTTTCTGCACAGAGTAAAGGTTTTTTTTTCAAATATTAAAATTCAAGAGTGGGGCGTACTTGCGATTTGAATGGAGTCAGCAATTGTATACCATTAAAATATCTGAGAGGCTAACATGACTCTGGCTTAGATGGAGGCCCTGTGCCTGAGCAGGTCACTGAAAATTTAACTCTCTCCCTGCCTACCCTTGTGGAAAAAAAAACACTGTGGTGGTTAGATAGAAAGACTTAACTAAATCTGAGAATTTATTTGTATAAATTGTATTGGAAAACCATACTAACCTTTCTCACCGCTATGAAAAAATGTAGATCATTGAAATGTAGAATTTTGACTCCTTTAATTTTAGAGCATGGTGAACCCTGCAATAAACTTATGACCCAAATATACCTGTAACTAATTACCTTTATGAATTAGGCTAAGCCATCTCCTTTAAACCGACTATCTCAATCCTACATCTATTTATATCTGAAAGGTTTTAATGGATGTATCTTAAAACATGACTATGGGTGAAATACAGATATTAGGCAATAAAAACACATAAATTTGTTGTAGACCACTTTTATTTTTTCAAAACTCTACCGGTTTCGGAAGCACCCTTCCTTCGTCAGGAGAATATTAAAACTAACTTATGATATAGAATATTGACAAGACATATAAATTTTAGGTGTTGGAGTGGGGGGTAAGCAAATGGGTAGGGGTAATTGTAAGATTTCCGGGAAGAACAGAGCGACTTATTGGAAAAATATTAAGAATGGGACTAAAAGATAAGTTAATTTGGTTATTTAAAATATTTGCATTATTATTCAGGGATTTTCCAATTTCGAGTGCTTCTAAGTTATCTAATTTTTTTTGCTTTTATTGTTGCGGTGAAGAATTGTAACCCCTCTGTCCTTGTTAAAATTGTGATCTTTGGAAATTAGATGATTGGCAAATTCTGAAAAGTTATTATTATTTAAGCATCTTAAATGTTTTGTGACTCTAACATTTATATTTCTAGTTGTTTTACCTATGTAGAACGATGGACAATCATTACAACATAGTTGGTAAATACCTGAGTGACTTAATTTATGTTCTCTATCTTTAGTACTTTTTAGTAATTTACCTAAATTGTTATTAGTATAGAACGCGGGTTTAATGTGGGAAGGAAATTTTTTTGTGCTAAGTGAGGAAAAGTTGGATATATATAAGATTCTGCGCCATTGAACGGGATTTGTTATTTTATTATTATTTTCATGTGTATTAAATAAAAATGTATTTGTTGAAATGAGTTTAAATTTCTTATTGAGGATTTTATCAATTAAATTTGTGGAATAACCATTATTTAGAGCAATTGTTTAATTTTGGAAATTGGTCTACAACAAATTTATGTGTTTTTTATTGTAAATTATGGCGAGCCACAAAGTTAATGCTTTTTACAAATATGTTTTAGTATTTATTTGTTTTTATACCATGTCGACCAGTTTCGTTATAATCGTAACATCATCAGGAGAAAATAAATCAATATTCCATTCTTAGACCAAAGTACAAATATGTGCACTGAATTAAATTTAACAAAAAATCGGTTTTTAAATTTTATAACAGTAATTTATAAATCTTATACAATGTCGTGTTAAGTTGTACCAAATGAATGTTATTAGATTGCGTAGGTACCTTACGCATGAAAACGTGAATTTTAATTTGAATTTATACTACAATTTAAAATCAATTCGATGAAGATCGGAAGCTTTCGTTTCACAAGCACCTCTGGTGACCGAACTGAGCAGATCATTTTGAAAAATTATTTTTTTGTACATTTTTTAATACGAACAGTTTGTGGGTATCTAAATTCTAGTAATTTCAATAAGTACTTTGAAGAAAAAAGGAGGTAAACCCAGAAGAATCGCGTTCTGGTATTCGAAGGAGAGTCGGCAGGCCACAGCCACAGTCGCAGTCACAGCCGAACAGGCGGCCCGATATATCGGGCGGTCGCAGGAGGTCGTCGAGGTCCGGGAGACGGAGGCGTCGTGGAAGAAGAGGTCGCCGTCGCCGCCCAATGTTTGAATTTTATTTTTTTCCTGATGTTTGAAAATAAATAACCGTCAATCCATTGAATTTTTTGTAAATTATATTTAATCACAATAAATGTGACTGTGGCCTGCCGACTCTCCTTCGAATACCAGAACGCGATTCTTCTGGGTTTACCTCCATTTTTCTTCAAAGTACTTATTGAAATTACTAGAATTTAGATACCCACAAACTGTTCGAATTAAAAAATGTACAAAAAAATAATTTTTCAAAATGATCTGCTCAGTTCGGTCACCAGAGGTGCTTGTGAAACGAAAGCTTCCGATCTTCATCGAATTGATTTTAAATTGTAGTATAAATTCAAATTAAAATTCACGTTTTCATGCGTAAGGTACCTACGCAATCTAATAACATTCATTTGGTACAACTTAACACGACATTGTATAAGATTTATAAATTACTGTTATAAAATTTAAAAACCGATTTTTTGTTAAATTTAATTCAGTGCACATATTTGTACTTTGGTCTAAGAATGGAATATTGATTTATTTTCTCCTGATGATGTTACGATTATAACGAAACTGGTCGACATGGTATAAAAACAAATAAATACTAAAACATATTTGTAAAAAGCATTAACTTTGTGGCTCGCCATAATTTACAATAAAAATCACATAAATTTGTTGTAGACCAATTTCCAAAATTAAACAATTGCTCTAAATAATGGTTATTCCACAAATTTAATTGATAAAATCCTCAATAAGAAATTTAAACTCATTTCAACAAATACATTTTTATTTAATACACATGAAAATAATAATAAAATAACAAATCCCGTTCAATGGCGCAGAATCTTATATATATCCAACTTTTCCTCACTTAGCACAAAAAAATTTCCTTCCCACATTAAACCCGCGTTCTATACTAATAACAATTTAGGTAAATTACTAAAAAGTACTAAAGATAGAGAACATAAATTAAGTCACTCAGGTATTTACCAACTATGTTGTAATGATTGTCCATCGTTCTACATAGGTAAAACAACTAGAAATATAAATGTTAGAGTCACAAAACATTGAAGACGCTTAAATAATAATAACTTTTCAGAATTTGCCAATCATCTAATTTCCAAAGATCACAATTTTAACAAGGACAGAGGGGTTACAATTCTTCACCGTAACAATAAAAGCAAAAAAAATTAGATAACTTAGAAGCACTCGAAATTGGAAAATCCCTGAATAATAATGCAAATATTTTAAATAACCAAATTAACTTATCTTTTAGTCCCATTCTTAATATTTTTCCAATAAGTCGCTCTGTTCTTCCCGGAAATCTTACAATTACCCCTACCCATTTGCTTACCCCCCACTCCAACACCTAAAATTTATATGTCTTGTCAATATTTTATATCATAAGTTAGTTTTAATATTCTCCTGATGAAGGAAGGGTGCTTCCGAAACCGGTAGAGTTTTGAAAAAATAAAAGTGGTCTACAACAAATTTATGTGTTTTTATTGTAAATTATGGCGAGCCACAAAGTTAATGCTTTTTACAAATACAGATATTAGGATTGGTGATTTCTCTTCTTACTTCCTGGTATATTGTTTTTCCCTCGAGAGTAGTCTGTCTACTAAATGGCATTGATATATGTTTCAGAATCCCGGCGTAAACAAGAGATTATCTTCCCTTTGTTCGTGTACGTCAGCACAATAGTGCCACTGGCCGGTACTATAGTTTTATTATGTGTTCCTTAAGACTTAGAACAAAGGTTAACATTTATACTCGTACTCTAACCCGACATGTTACACCTTTATTTATATTTCTGTATGTATCTATTGGAAATTTTTATTCAACATTACCACAGTATTATACCATTGTTTGACAAGCAATACCGCGAGTGTGACAATACTTCAAAGGTGATTTTTAATGCCATTTTATTCGCAATTATTTTCTCCGAGCATGTGCATACAAAAATGCCGAATTTTTTTTTAAATGTTAGTTTATTTGACAAAAATAATAATAATAAGAGTTAATTTCTATAGCGCAGTTTTGTGAAGGTTCACCTCAAGTGCGCTTTACACTAACTAACCTAACCTAATTGTAAAATAACAGATATACTACATAGTATATCTGTTATTATAATATATATACAATATGCAAATTAATACTATGACATACAATATTCTTGAGCAGGTATTATAAAATAACAATTTAGAAACTAAGGGTGTAAATAATAAAATATGTAGTAGGTACAAATAACAAGAGAAAATTATATGACATTATATACATGGTTTTTCACTGAATACTAATGGAATTAACAATATGCAATACCGCTGTCAAGAATATTGCCGCATGCTATAAGGTGTTTTTTTTCTCTATTTTTATTATTTCGTTATTGAATACAGACCGACAAATATTTTTTTATATGAATACCCCACAAGAGTTCCAACTGCTCCCAACCATCTGGAGCCAGTGAGACTATGACATCCCCAATTGTGGAGTCTTGTGAGGCTGAAGGTAATGGGGTGGGGAAGGAGAAAGGGAAGAGGAAGGTGGGGAAATACCTGACTATTCATATCTGGTCACCAAACACGATTAAAAGCCATTTCAAGCAACGTTTCACTTCTCAATGGTGGTCTTACACCAGGGCGATACTGAGAGTATCTTGCACTCTGGAACGTGCGCAAATATACTACATATTATTTTTGAATTAATTAATTGTGAAACAACACAAATTAATTAAATAAAATTTACTTGCGCACGCCGGTATTTGAACCCGCGACCTTCGGATTCGTAGTCGAGAGCCTTAACCCCTCGACCATGGAGGCCGTCAATGTCGTATGTTATCATAAAGTCAAAAACCGTAATTTCAGATAACTTTTCCATTTAATTTTCACTTTTAACGAAATGTGGTAATCTATTTCTAACTAACTAACTAACCATCACGCCGTTTCCCCGCAGGGGTAGGCAGAGAGGACGGACCGCCAAACAACTCGATCTTGGCATACACTTCTTGCTTCATTCACATTCATACAACGCCTCATACGTTCTCTTCTGTTATTCCGACTTCTGACATGGCCCGACTCGAGTATTTGATTCACTTGATCGTGCCATGTCTTCCTCGGGCGTCGCCGGCTTCTTTTTCCAATCACATTCGCGTCATACATTCTTCTTACACTCCTTTCTTCGTTCATTCGCTCTACATGCCCAAACCATCTAAGCGTCCCTTTCTTAATCTTGCTCACTACGCTTACATCAGCCTTGCATTCTTTACGAATCTCAATATTTTTCACACGATCATACATGGTTTTACCACACATTCGTCTCAGAGATCTCATTTCTACAGCATTCAGTCTAACTTTCATCCTTCCTCTGCCAGTTCCATGCCTCACTGCCATACATCAGGGTTGGTATCAGCACTCCATTGTGGACTGCTAGCTTCGCTTCCTTGGACAACTTTTTGTTTGCGCCAACCGCGTTCAGTCCTCCGTTAATGGAGTTTCCTGCATTCACCCTTCTTTCAATATCCCTATCAGTCTTTCCATCTCTCGTAAACATACTTCCCAAATACACAAACTCATCGACCTGCTCCAAGTATTCATCATTCACAACTATATTGCATACTGTTTTCGTACTCTCTCTTTCAAACACCATGACTTTGGACTTATTTACATTCATCATTAGCTCATTCATCATACATACTTCGTTCATCCTAGATGCGAGGGACTGTAGATCTACCATACTGTTAGCAATCAGCACCGCATCATCAGCATACAACAGACAACATACTTGCAGACTACTCATTTTCGCGCCCAGGCCCACCTCTTTCAATTCTTGCATACAATTATCCATGTATAGATTGAATAACCACGGTGACATTACGCAGCCTTGCTTAACACCTTTTGTGATGTCAAACCACCCCGTAAAATCACCGTTTGCCCTAACACATTCAACGCTTCCCTTGTACAGCGATGCGATTGCCTGTATAAGTTTTGTATTCACACCATACTTAGACAACACCTTCCATAACTTTTTTCTGTCAACTCTGTCGTATGCTTTTTGTAGATCTACAAAAGCACAGAAAAGATTCTGTTTTTTTGCCAGAAACTTCTCTGTGAGCATACGCAACGAGAAAATCTGATCCATGCACCCCCTTCCACTCATAAATGCGCCTTGCACATCCCATATTTTATACTTTGTTTTCATTTGTACCCTTTCAATCAATATCCTACCATACAGCTTACCAACTGAACTTAGCAGGCTAATAGCCCTGTGATTTCCACATTCCATGCGTGACCCTTTACCTTTGTATATAGGCATGATCACAGCCCTTCTCCAATCTAATGGGGTGTAACCCTCCTCTAGACACTGGTTAAAAAGTTTGCATAACCATGTGAGAATTATAAGGCTATTTCCTTTAAAGTATTCAGCAGCAATATTGTCGAAACCAACAGCCTTACCATTCTTCATACATCTAATTGATCTTTTAATTTCATCCATGCTAATTTTGCAAACATTCACCCCATCGTCATTCATACCCGACTCGCCACTGGAATCTCTATCACTCGGATTGCTTTCGAAGACCTCTTCAAAGTATTTCATCCATCTCTCTTTTATTTCTTTCTCATTCGTCAACATTTTTCCATCTTTCGATTTTATTACTTTCACACATCCACTTTCTGGACCATTCCGTGACCTTTTGACCTCCTTCCAAAATAGTTTAATATTTTTTTGGAAGTGGTTTGTCATTTTGATCCCCTCTTCCTCTTCCAGGCGTTTCTTTCGTTCTTTCACTCCATCACGTACTCTTTTCTTGCATCCCTTGTAAACTTCTTTCGCTCTATCCCTCTCTTCGCTAGAAGCACTGCCAGCCGCTATCAGAAATAACCACGCTTTCTTCTTCTCTGAGACCAGTGCTTTAATCTCATCATCCCATCATGCATCACCTTTCTTTCTACCTTGCGTACTTATTCCACATACCTCTCTAGCAGATTCACAGAGGCTCACTTTTATGTGGTCCCATGTTTCGTCTATGCTTAGACCGTCCATTACCTTATCATTCAGTCTCATCTCTACACAATTTTCATACTTACATTATCGTTTTGCAATTTTTCTATTTTGACTCTAGTTGGGGTCGACACCGTTTTCACTTTAGAGCGCCAGCCGCGGAAGAGGTTTACTCTCGACACAACCAGAAAATGGTCGGTTTCTATCTCAGCCCCTCTGAAAACTCTGGTGTCTGCGGTGGCGGCTCTCAACCTAGAGTCAATTACTACAAAATCAATCATTGACCTCTCATTTCCTCTTTCCCACGTATATTGATGGATACCTTTATGATTGAAAAAAGTATTTGATACAAATAGGTTTCACTCTAAACATACTTCAAGCATTCTGTTTCCATTGTCATTCGTTCTTTTATCCCCAAATAAACCTAAAGCTGATTCAAAACCATCCCTTCTAATACCCACCCACCCATTCAAATCTCCTGCCATTATAATCCTTTCATTCATATTTTTTAATCTCATCACATCCCTCACACCAGTCCAAAAATCATCTTTCACTTCATCGCTTTCGGAGTTGACAGGAGCATAGCATATAACTAAAAACACTCTTGTCAACCCGATTTTGAATCTGATCCACATTATTCTCGGACTTACACATTCATATTGCAACATACATTCCACCATTCTAGGAGACAGTAACGCTGCAACACCTTGACAAGCCCTGTCTGTATCTGGTCTCCCAGACCAGATGACGAGCGTGTCATTATGCTGCATCGTACCGCTCGCCTTTTTCATACTCTCTGTTATACAGAGTACGTCCAGACTTTTCCTTCCCATCATATCACATAGTTCATTCATCTTTCTTTCCATTCCTCCTCGGATATTCCACGTTCCAATTCGACATTGTTCACGTTCCTTCCTCCTCTTCGCGCTAACGAAGGGTTGGCGGTGTGATGGATATTTCTATGGATATCTATTTCTATGTTTGTATTTAACTTTTTTTAATATATTTTTTATTATATTTTTTATATATATGGTATATAATCTATGTATAGATTGTAAATGACTTAAGTAACAAATGCTATACATTATAAGTATAATAAAAAATATTGTATAAAGAATATATAAGTTTAATGCAAATAATATAATGATAAAGTCACAGTGTTCAACTTCATTAGGTTTCCTGATCTGAGGCGGCCTGCACTTCTTTGTTGTTGGACTACTAAATGAAAACTGCGCTTTTTGCACTATTCTGCAATAAGAAAACCTTTCTAATGTCGTTATAATTTCACAACCCAAGTGCACACAGTTACAACATCCAGATTATCTATTTGATTTGTCGTACATTGTTATGATTATTTCAAAAATTCTGTTGTTATAAAACCAAATTGTGTGTTTTTAGTAACTGCTGACAAGCTACTGTAGCTTAGTGCGTATAAATTCCATTTACTTGAGAGATATGAGAGCTTAGGCCAGTATGATTTTGTGGATTACTATCATTCCATCATGCAATGCAGACAGAAAGGATTGTGCTCCACACAAATATGCCTTGGAACAAACTCCTTGTTTTATTAATTCAAAAATAGCGTCGTCTCGTATTGACATTTCTGTTATACCGACTATTGTCGTGATCCGGCCGAACTATTTGATTCACTTGATCGTGCCATGTATTCCAATCCAGAAAACTTATTAGCTTTCTTTGCCATCATTACAAGAATTTTTAAGTCTTTGAGAAACACGGTGAGAGATCTTCTCAAAAATTTGAATGTTAAAAATGCAATATATATTATATCGTACATTATTTTTGTATTCAGTTCCAGAAAACATTTCTCCCTCTTGTCCCTGTGTCCACTGTGGTGAGAGGTGCATAAATTTGGAGATAATCTTCTGTACCCAGTGAGCGGGCTGCCTATTGCTACTGTAGGGCAAAGAAAAGAACAACTATTTCAAAAGAGGTAGGCTTAACAAACAGAATGCATTCTTTGGAGAACAGGCGCCAGGTGGGAATGCTGTCCTTATTCAACCGGTATTTTAATAAAAGATTCTCTGAAGAACTGGCGTTATTGATCCCAGTTGTTGCACACGACAAAC
>JAHDVE020006434.1:0-79082 GCA_022606495.2 Halesus radiatus | reverse complement strand
AAAAATGTTTAAAGTCAATGCTTACGATAAATTTGAATCTTTCTTTTGTTAAAACTAGGCAAATATCGATATTTAAAAAAAAAATTAATTCGCTAAATGACAGCTGACATCCGAGAGAACTGGAACCGCAGTTAAGCAAAACAAATCTAATATAAGAATAAAGATCATGTCTTATCCTTAAAAAGATCCGAAATCGGGTCCCTGGATATAATATGAAGAGGGTGTTTACCTAATAAAAGCTCATATTATTAGTTCTTGATATCCAACTTTTAGGTCAGCGCCCCTGAGGTGATTTTTCACAAAAACGGGGCTATACAAGCCAATTGAAGTAAAACAGCAACTAAGTAAAAAGGTTCTGCTTGTTTACAAATCGGACATTTTATGAGGTTATTTAGTTTGACCTTCTTTATAAATGTTTTGTAATTTGCTTTCGGCAGTCAAAATCACGCGAGACAAATGTGGACGGCAGAAAACTAAGCTGGTTCCAAAATGGGTGTCACGCTGTCACGTGACCTTTGCCTCCAGCCGCCGAAATTTTACTTTGGGCGAGTCCATCAATTCTGGTGTCAGTGCATCGCTATAATTTTTTTTTTACCCGAAACTATTCGTTATTGAAAATCATTTGGAAGTTTCGCGCTCATTTGATATATTAAAAAAATATTTCTACGAAAGATGGTGTGATAACTCTTACCGGTCCTTTAGGGTAAGTGCGTCAAACGTTTTAAAAAAAAAAAAAATTTATTAATTGAAAACACATTAAAAAAATTAACTCTGGTGCAATAAAAAAACAATAGATTAAGAATTTCAATATTTTATACAATTAAAGTAATTAACCTCATAGTAATAGATGTTCATAGACCGAAGTCAAAATTTTTGCTTTGTGTAGTAAATAGAAGGCATATAGTTCGAAGACAAGGAATTGCAGGCGTTATTGGATGAAGACCCAACCCAATCGCAACAACAATTGGCCCAAACACTTAATGTGACCCGAGAAGCAATTCGCCAACGTTTAAAAGCCATGGGAAAGATCCAAATGTATGGAAAATGGGTACCACACCAAATGAACGAGAGACAAATCGAAAAAACCGCCAAACCGCCTCATACAGCTAAAGTAGTGAAGAACACTCTCAAAGCATTGAATTGGGAAATATTATCGCACCTGCCGTACTCTCCAGACCTTGCCCCGTCCGACTATCACCTTTTCGCATCGATGGGACACTCACTCGAAGAGCAGCGCTTCGCCAATTTTGAAAAAGTCAAAAATGGCTCGTCGAATGGCTTGCCTCGAAAGAGAAATTTTTTTTGGAATGGTATCCATGATTTGCCTCAAAGATGGGAAAAATGTATAGAATCCGATGATCAATACTTTGAATAAAAAAACGAGATTCCCTTGAGAATTAAGCGTTTTCTTTATTGAAAAAACCGACAAACTTCAACTAACACCCCTGGTAAAATAACCATATTGCTTGTTTATATTAAATTAATTCTACGCCGAGTTCGATCAGTGCCACAGTTCAGTATGTTCTTGGTCAGACATGAGGCCCGCTAGACCTACTTTGGTAAATGTAGAACCGTTGCAATGTTGCAGCAGCAACTTCAGTAATGCGCTGTATCATTTACCTACTCGCAGACTAGACTAGAGAAGAACCCCAGAGAAATTTAAACGATTCCTAAACATCGATAATGTGAATTTCTAATTCATAAAACACAAATTTGATCAAATCAATGCATTGGAATGGTAATGAAAAGAGCAATTAATTATTGGAATGACGGTGATGTTTGAAATTCCTGTAGAATCGCTGGAAATGTTCAACTGTTTACGAGAGTTCCCAAACCATTAAACGAAATAATTTCCTAATTGAATACGAGCATTGTTTTGTTCGCGACGTGGAACGTTATTTCAAATGGTATTGTTATCTACTGTTAGTTGGATTTTTCTGTAATACAGCAAGCCAAGATAGGATGTTTAGACAAGTATTATAACATTTGTAAACTTTACATGATTAAATGTAAATACATTTTGTAAAAAATAAGTACAAAAAGTTGAATCACACACTCTTTTCAAGAAATATTTTTATGGTTACACTGTATTCAATTTAAAATCAATATATTTTGTAGGGGCCGATATTTCTTTTTGGTTATTTACTGTGCACAGTTAAAAACTTCATCATAGTATCCAGTTAGTATTTTTTTTTAGAATAAGGAATTCCAGTCCATTTTTTTTCAATAATGTATGACATACTTTAACCAATTCTGTATTCAAATTGGCAACAGTTATGGAGCTTTCTATCGGCGGAAGATACTCTTCACTATCATCCTGGTGAAAAACCACCATTCAGAATTGAAACGTTGCTGGAAATGGCTTTTTGGCGTGTTTGGTGACCAGATTTGAATAGCCAGGTATTTTCCCCACCTTCCTCTTCCCCTCCCCAATACCTTCAGCCTCACAACATTCCCCAATTGGGGATGCCATAGTCTCACTGGCTTCAGGCGGTTGGGAGCAGTTATACTCTTGTGTATTATTCATATAAAAAAAATCGGTTAAAAAGTCGAAAGAAATCGTTTACTGCGTTATATAGATTGCAGCACATTGGCTACTTTTGCCAAAAATGCATTCAACGTGACGTCTTCTTGCAAGCTGCAAAATGTCATTATATGAGAGGCCTGAAGGAAAATACGCGCTGTTCCTCCACGATCCCTCATTTCTCAAAACTGTGTCTCGGATTTTTATTGTCCTGATGAAGCAGACAGACTCCTCCACACCTCGTGGTTCTGCGCTGCATAAAGGATTGTTGACGTGGACACAGATTATACTTGACCAGTTCAGTGCATCGGCAACCCTCCTGTCTTTTACTTTGCCGGTGTTCACCATATTCCGTAGCCGAAATTATCTTACAATAAAACATTTCGGTTTGGCAAGCGATATATTAAAAAATACCACAGGAAAATATTTTTCAGGTAAACAGTCTGCTCCGGATTTGTTTCTGGTGTACTGAAATTACAGAAGCAATTGAAATCCACAAAAACCTTTTTAATATTAATGGGGACGACGGAGCTAGACTTGGTTTTTTGTGTACGGTACTTGACGGCTACACCAAAATTCACAACATTCATTATACTACATTGAAATCCGAGGATTAATGCGCGCAACACGGTATCACTTCTACAAACATAAATACGCACTACACCACAATCTACACATCTGCCCTGATGATGGACACTGTAACGCTATCGGAAACGTTGGCTAAAGGAGAAGGAATCGCAACACGGTATAATATCTCAAAAACTATTCAAGACAAGAAAATAACATTTAATGTTTCTTTTTAAATGGGTTTGGTTTACTAAATTACCTTTTGTGCTAATTCGTACAAAAAACCGTTTTGTGCAACTCCATACAATAAACTACAGAATTCTCATAAATTAGTCGAACGGGCTGTTTTTCGTTGGGAAACATTGCCAAACCGACTGATTTGAATAATTGCTTCGACGGCGATAAAAATATTGTGCGAATTACCTGACTGGAGGGCACCGTAGCGGATTTGGCCTTATGTACGAGTATTACCATTAACCAAAGTATTCTGAACCCACCAATTAAGCGTCGAAGCCACAGAGCGAATAATACATAGCGATGCCCTAACACGCAAGGGGAAGAAACCAAATAAGGAGGGAGAGCTAGGCGTGCCGCCAATTTAAGTAAAACGGCAAATAAGTAAACACGTTCGGTTTGTTTTATAACTTGCTCACCACAGTCAAAATCCCCGAAACTAACGTCGAACAAAGCTGGTGCCAAAATGGGTGTTAGCAGCCGTCCAAATGGTATTTAGGGCAAGTCTATCCATTCTGACGTCGATGATCGAAACGAATTAAACTGTCGACTCCTTAATTTCTTCTACAACATTTAAAACATTCGGGTTCATTCACCTGTCAATGAAATGATCCACTCACTAATATTAGAATGACATGTCGCTTCCACATCTCAAGTCCGCCATTAAATTGTGGCATTAGTCAATCACGTCATCTTCGTTTTGAGATTTGGCTTGTCAATTTTTTGCAAATCTTCTAAAAGATTAGAATAAAATACTGGATTTTTGATGCATAGGTTTAACCTGTTTTCGTAAGTGATTTTGCTGCATACATATGTACTCGTATATACCCATGTTGGTGATTTTATATCAAGTTTAAACAGCTTATTAATCGCAAGAATAATTAATTTTGGGTAGTGATGGGCGTAATAGAAACATTTCGATAATCGAAATATTTATTTAAATAAGTCAAAAAAGCGTAAGTCTTGACTTGATTTTTGTGAAATATTTTTTTGTTTAATAAATTAAATTAATAAAAGTTATTTTGTTTAAAGCACTGTATTTAATATGTAAATATCTACTAGTTTCAAAAACAAAGCTTCCCTGATCAGGATAAGCAATATACCTTCTAAAAATAATGACAAGTACAGACAGATAATAAAAAATAACAAATTAAAAATACGATATAAATATCTTTTATAAGGCGTAAAAAATTAAATAATAGTAGTTATTGTTATTATAGTTATTAATGTGAAAATAAATTTAAGAGATATTTATTTGAACAATATGTTTGTTTATTAATAATATTTAAGTGACAATTTACATTTTTTCTAATTGCTAAAATTTCAAATTGTAAACCAGTTGTATTTGTATGTAAAAAAAATTAACATTTATTTATGTCAAAAGAATGATTTGTTTCCAAAATATGGTTGGCGAATTCAAAATATTTATTATTACTTTTTTTATTTATTCATTAGTTAAATATAGTTCCACTTCATGTGGTCTAATATAAACTTATATATGTTTACGTTTTCATTAACACGTTGCTTATTTTTAATACTTATTACATACATATTTTTTACATCTTTCTCTAAATAAAGTATGCTTAGCCCACTCTCTGACGGTCCGATAAGGAACGAACTTTTCACTCGCCACTGGAGACACTGCGCAGAAAAATCCCACAATGGACTGCTTTGCAAACCGTTACCTTACTTTAGCAAACTTGACTTTTCTGTGCAGTGTCTGCAGTAACGAGTGAAATGTTCGTTCCTTACCGGACCGTCAAAGAGTGGGCTAAATCTAGGTAATTTTTTTTTTATTTCACTGGGAAGTAAGCCATACATTTTATTGCCTTTATACAGTAAACAATTTTGTGTTTGGGATTTGTTATTTTTTTAGTGTATATCTTCTTTCTGTCTTGTATGGTTATGTGTGGAAGTCTTAATTGTAATGTAGTTTGTCTCTAAAGTAGGCGCTAGTAAATTATAACGTTGTAAATGAAAATATTAATTCTTTGTTTAACACTCATTATATGTAATTCGTTGAGCATTTTCTGTTTTGATTTATATTAATTTCACTTTAAATTTTGTTTCATTTGTCTATTCTGGATTATTTTGTGATTTTTTTAAGCTACCTACATTACTTAGATAGATAACATTGGAACAGAAGTGTATGCGTGGTATAACAATAAATTAGTAAACTAGTTTTTTTTTTTTAAATAAAACAATAACTTTGTTTACATCACTTTTATTTATTCTTTAGCCGACCGGGTTTCGATACTACCGTAGCTTCTTCAGGGCAGTATACAACTAAACTATGAACTAAGATGCACATGTGTTATAGATTGATACAAACAGGCGAGTGAAGGGCCAATGGTGGGAGATCAGCAGGTACCTGCTGACCGGGAAGGGTGTGTTCTTTGTTTATTGGGAATAATTTAAGGATTGGACTTTACAAACAATAAAATAGATTTTAAAATTTACCGTAAACCCACTTATACAGACATAACCATCCATAACACCTCAAATCATCCAACCTCCCACAAACATTCCGCTTTCCACTCGATGATTCACCGGTTGTTCTTATCAAAGGCATTCGAAAAATCATACAATGATACTGTAAATCATGACATCTTATTAAATAAACTGTCAAAGATAGGTTCTTCCTTACGGTTTCTAATATTCTTTGCCAGCTATTTTACTGAATCTTTTAAGAAAACAATTTGTATCGCATGGAATGTTTTTGTCTAAATTATTGGAGTTCACTGGAGTTCCTCAGGGCTCTAATTTAGCCCCCCTCTTTTCTATTTTTATTAACGATATTGCAGAGAGTATTCTGCATTCCAGGTTTCTTTTTTTCGCTGATGACCTAAAACTGTTCTTATAAATATATTAACCTTAGAAGACTGCAATCGACTCCAATCGGATTTTGATAGAATTATTGATTGGAGTAAGAGAAATCAGATTGATTTCAATATTTCTAAATGCTTCATTCTTTTTTTCACAAGGGCGTGTCATACTTGGTTTTACCGGTATAATATAAACGCCCGAAGTTTAAAACGTCTCTCCACTATGAAAGATCTTGGTATCGTGTTTGATAGTAGGCTGACATTTCATGCTCATATTGAAGTCACCTATAGTAAAAATTAAAAATACTGGGTTTCGTCATAGTAAATTTTTAAAAATAATACAGAATTGAATTGAAAAAGCTAAAAAAAACTTGAACCTGTAATTAACCGCCCTATCCATACGGACGTACGTGATACGGCCGCTATATTATCGTCCGAACGCAACAAACCGTATCCCGCACGTTCAGGTACAATAAAAGCTATACCCGAAACCCACAAAACATTCGTATACGTCAAGTTTGTTCCTGCGTCAAGTCGTCTAGTATTTCGATGTCAGCCGAATTTAACGGATGTGTTCGGGTATTTTCGTCTCTCCCATACAATCAGGTCACTAGTCACACGTATTGTTGTTGCGTTTTGAATAATAACCCAATGGACGGGCTGTTAATAGAGTAATTTACTTGAACCTACATAATATGTATTTTATAAACAAACTATTAAGTACTTGTCTTTACAAAATATGTCGTGGGCTGTTCAAGAGCCATGATAATATTATTGTAATAAAACCAAATTGAATTTTGATTTAACACACAATTTGATGGGACGTGTCACATTTAAAGGAAAGAAAAAACACTATTTAATTAATACTAATTTATATTAGGTACTATTCGAAATGTTTCGTTTTATAAACTAATGAACATTTCTAAATAAATATCTCCATTTCGCCCATCGCCAATTTAGAGGAAACTTCTATAAAACTGGCTGGACAGTGGAGTTAGCACGCAGATGCTTTCACGTACACAATCCCAGCCACTAGTATGGCAAAATTCATGCATTAAATAGATTTCTAGGTAAAACGAGAAGAGGAACAGGTTTGCTGATTACTCAGATTACAGATTCCTGTATTATGTAGGCTTAGTCGACTGATTGAATTGACCTTAGAGTAACAATATATAGAGGCCTCACTTTGCGAGATGTTGAAGCGAGTTTTTGACCAAGGGTGACCTCAGGGGTGTGGCCTTACCATGGCTAACAGGGTTGCTACAAATTAAATAAATTAGGTATTTTGTTGCGAGTAAGTAGGTAGTCGTAAATCTTGAAAACGATTTATGTAATATTATTTGTTTATTTAAGGAACATAAGCAATAAAGTTTATTGGTACATAATATAACATGAAATAAAGTTACAATAAAAATTTGTTTAAAAAGAAAAGTAATATAAAGCATTGTAGTGTGATACAGTGTCTTAATCTATTGATTGAGAATCGACGTCAATTTATTAAAATACTCAAATATCTAAAATACGTCTTAAAATTATTTTCCGCGGGGTTTCAGATACGGATGTCCAATGCTATCTGAATTTTTCATATTCTGTAAATATGAAAACCAATAATTAATTTGTATTATTTTTAGCAGTCATCACATCAAAAATGGTTGATGTATTAAAGATAAATAAATGTTGCACCTCTTAATTTTTATGGTAGTGTCAATAAATAGAATGTAAAAGTAGCACTGTAAGAATACCACTGAATGGAGTTATTTAATATTTTTTTAAAAGTTTATTTATAGCAAAGCGCACTTGAAGTGAAATGACACAAAACTGCGCCTTATAAATGCTTTGTTATTATTATTATTATTGTAAGGGGGCTAATAAATGTGTTCATATTTTGATCTACTTACAACATCTCTTTCTGAATTTAATGTAAGCGCCTGTTCTGACAAAGGCGGGGAGGTTCCATTTGGGGAGTTATAGGAATTATCTAAAAATATTAACCTTATTAGTTGTGGCACAGATTACAAAAATAAATAATAATGAATGAATGCTTCATCCTTTGGAAATCGATAAATAGTTACATATATAAAAACAACCCAACTTTAGCACAGCCCTGATTTTTTCATGGTGGAAATACAAGGAATTCACAAAATACATTCTGTCACCATCTGTTTACCAACATTTGGCAATACTAACATGAGAGCGAAAGAGACAAAGTTACTTTGAAATGCCCAAATGAAATTGGTAATTTGTATTCTCATAATTACGCAAAATTGTTGAAAATGTAACATGCTGAAATTGCATTAAAACTCAATTAAAATGGATGTTTATTACAATAATACAAATAGTGCAAGGGTTGTTTAAATATTGAAGGAGGTTCCGAGTTCTTTTATATAGTAGATAATTAAATATTTGACATCAAAGTAAAAAATACGAATTCCTTCATAAATACCTGTGAAAACTGTTTTTTTTTGGTCCTTTAGTACTTCGGTTGAAGCACCCAATAACTGCACATATAGCTATAGCTTTTTTTTGTGGATTTCACTCAATTCACGTAATTATTTCACTTTTATCGAACTCCTACTGTCAAATTGTTTGACAGATAGCATCGAAGTGAAGTTCGTGCGTTTGCAGAAATTGGCTTCAAGCCCTTAAGACCCTCCCACAAATGAATGTTTTGAACAAAAATCGTTTGTCTCGCTTTCTCATGTGTTTATAAAACCGAGCACAAAGAGAGAGAGCTATATTTTGCGAGAATGTCAACAATTCGTACAACAATTGAGAAAGATTAGAAAGGTCTCTTGGTATATTATTACTCTAAGGAATTGACTTAGTAGAGAATACGTTTATCCAGTGCCGTGCGTTGCTCTATGACCAAAGGTAGGCTGTGTAATTTTTCAAGTTCGGGTATGAATTGTGCATTGAATGTTTGTAAAATTGCTATTTTATTATCATGTTGTGCTGATTGTTGTGGCCAACTGAATAAAATCGTACAGGCAAATCATGTTAAAGAGCGCCCGTTTGAATGTGTCTGTGCACGTCGATACTAGTTCAAACTGGTTAGAACTAGTTTGGAACACCCGCCCGCAGTCCCCTCCTACCCACAGTAATACTACGATACAGTACACAACTACACAAGCAAGAATCTCTTAAAAATAATTTTCCTGTACCTATTTCTTAGAAAAGTGTAGCATTAAAAAACCCTTTTTTTGTGGTTCGTTTTCCTAGGGTAGGTACAGCTTTTTAGTATTTGTGGACTGCGCGCCGCTGTGTTTATCTGTAAAACATTTCAGATTTTTTTAACCCCATGTAAGAACTGGGTAAGTATGTTACCAGTTTCGGTTTTTTTTTCTGTTTATTTCGTTAGCTTCAACTTGAAATAATGTCTTAATTGTTATTCTGTTTAATTGTTAGAACTTCATTTAATTTTGAACATTTTAATTATGTTATCACTAAGTTCTGCGAGTATTTCAGTTTTTAATTATTGTCACAGCTGTTTCGGCGTCCGAAGCCATTTTCAAACTGCGGTTAGGCCGCATTAAGGCGACTTACTTATATGATTTTATATACTCCAACAAAATTTTAATTTGGACGTTTTTTAAAATGATTTATTACCGATAAAACCGATTCACTTTGAAAATAATTATAATAATTAAACTGCTTGTAGCTATCAAACCACGTTGAAATTAAACTATTTATTTTACGATAAGTACATAAATATGGATGTAAAAATATTTTTTTGAGGTTGCTGAGTAAATATCTTATTTCTCCGCCATTATTGACAGGTTTTAAACCAGTTTTATAAAATGAGGCAGTACGAAGGTTTTCTCGTGTGTCGTTTCTTTTATTCCAGCATTAATATTACATCAACAATTATAAATATGTAACTTCATTATTTGTCATTTATATAACTCATCCAATATTAATCCTATAAAAGACTTGTACTTGAATGGTACATTTTCACTAAGAACTGTTCCTAGACCGGATTCTTTGTACCGTCTAGAATCGAGATGAGTAATATCATGTCAGGCAGCCTTCGGTGCTCTTGTAAAGGCGAAATGCCCGACTACACATACCATGGAACACGCAGTTCCTGCACAGTGTACTCGTATACGTCCCCTATAAGGACTGTTTACATTAGATGGAACGTTTAGAGCTAAACAGGAATGCCTATCTGCACGAGATGGCCATAACGGAGATTCATTTCGAAGCGATCAAATTAGTAAAATTTCCTTCTATTGAAATGGTACAATACAATACAGTACATGTAGAGCGAATGAACGACGAAAGGAGTGTAAGAAGAATATATGACGCGAATGTGAATGGAAGAAGAAGCTGTGGACGCTCGAGGAAGACATGGCGCGATCAAGTGAATCAAATACTAGAGTCGGGCCATGTTAGAAGTCGGAATAATGGAAGAGAATGTATGAGACGATGTATGAATGTGAATATAGCGAAAGGTGTATTCCAAGATCGAGTTATTTGGCGGTCCGTCCTTTCTGCCCACCCCTGCAGGGAAACGGCTTGATGGTTAGTTAGTTAGTTAGTTAGTTAGTTAATACAATCAGAGTCGAATGACAGAATGGTAAGATACTCAGGTTACTGTTTCTCTAATATAACACTTGCGTGGGTACTTAGATAATAGTACTTAGGATTACCTCTACAGCACCGTTTTCGCGGGAAAATCACCTCAAGGGCGTTTTAAAATTAATTTATATAACATATCACTAGACGTATTACTAATACCTTACAGCTAAAATTTATTACTAATGGCTTACAACTAAGACTTATGGCTAGGGATTAACTACTGAGACTTATAATTAGTGACTTACATCTATGACTTATAGCTAGTGACTTACAACTACAAGTTATAGCTACTGACTTACAATTTAGACTTAAGTAGATATAACTAGAATATAAACCTAACACATATATAAATCTAGTACATATTTAAAACTAATACATATTTATGACCAAGTGCATTTTTTATATACAACACTGTAAAATGACTTACAACTAGAGTCTTAGAACTAACATACCTAATTATAATATTATAAATACCTGTTATGATTATTGCTCATGCTGTCAGTGGTAAAGAATACAAAAGTAGAAGTCTAATAATTGTTATTAAAATTAAAAAAGGTAATCTGGGCGGTAGAAGGTAAATAGTATATAAGTAATTCTCTTGGACTGAGTTCTCGAAAACACCACTAAACCAATGCGGTCGTTATTCTGGATACGATAATTTAAAAAGACGAGTCTTTAGTTTTGCTCTGAATTCAGTAGATCTGTCGATTTTTCGCAAATGTGAAGGGAGTTTGTTCCAGGCTGTTGGGCCTGCCACCGCAAAAGCTCGGTCTCCGAAATTGGTACTGGGATTGCGTTTAGGTACTGAGAGTCTTCCTATGGCCGTTGAAGACGCCGATCGAAGAGATTATTGCCTAGTATTGACATCGTATTGATATGCATATTTTCATAAGTACACATTAAAACGGGTAGTTATTTTGCCAGTCGATCCTATATTATGTTTCGCAAATTTTGATAATTTGGGTGAATATTTTTGCTACACCGACACACTGGTAAATTTTTTTCGAATCTTTCTTGTTTGTGTTAGTGTTACAAAAAAAAGTTTATTGAACTTTAATACTAAAATAACAACACACAATTCATCTCAATGTTTAAACGCGTAACGTGCTAGAGGTGTTTTATTCTCTAATATTTTGGAATTATGGCGCGAAATTTCTATATCTCCATTTAAATTTATCTTAACAGACAACCATAGATTTTTTTTGAATGGTCTTGAAATGGCTATAGTTTGTTTAATAAAGACATCTGGTTAGTCGCATACTTCCCCGAACATAATCTTCTCACTTCCATTCTCTTATTATATTAGTCGATGTCTGCAGTAACTCTATTTTTGTTGTGCTGTATGCATGTGAAACGAACTGACGGCGTTCGTCTTTCCTACTTCATTTATTCCGAACCCTTCCTCACAACGTCGCCCAACCGATCGGCGATATAGTTTTCCCTGGAACTCCTGTGACACATTATTAAACAATATACGTGATGTGATGTACGTATAAATAAAAATTATTTTCAGTACATACAATGATTTTATTCGGCCAGCATAGTTTCCTTCCATGCAGTTGATCGGGGTTCGATTCTCGGTAGTGAAAATTTAAAAAAAAAAACAGTAATGACATGCCCCAAGTATACACATTCTCCGATAGGTACACTCCCACTGGGGTAGGGTAGGGGTAGGGTAGGGGTAGGGTAGGGTAGGGGTAGGGGTAGGGGTAGGGTAGGGGTACGGTAGGGGTACGGTAGGGGTAGGGTAGGGGTAGGGGTAGGGTAGGGTGGGGGTAGGGAATTATTATTAAAAAAAAATTATCCCGTGATTTTTCATAGGTTTGCGCTAGTAAAATAAAATAACATGTTACTTTTTCAGACATCGTAATCTTCCTTGTAATTTTTGTAGGCATCCAAGTAAATTATTCAAATGTTTCGGAAATGGATATTTCGATAGTTCTGATTATACATATCACGTGCTTTGTGACATTCTGTTGTTTTGTATTCGCGTCTTAGGTAATCTGCGGTTTTCAAGACACCACACTAACCACTGAAACCACTGGACCACACCTAATCAGACAGCGGTGATAGCAATCTGTAATCGGCAATCTGCACAACTCTTCTCGGCAACTTAAAATGATGTAAGCCTTGAAATGCTGCATCTAACAATGGATGACGTGATGCTATGAAATGATTTAATATTCCCCGCGTTTATCACAATAGTTATGGGCACGCCATCTTTACAAGAACTGGAACTTGTATCGGGGTTCTCATTATTCGCCTTTAATCTAATATGAGTACCTACCGATCATTACTTTTGTTATCATTATTAACATAGCGGTTACAATAAAAGTATCACTTAATAAAAAAAGTCTTAAAGTGGAAGTTTAAAAATTAATTTTTTTGTTTGTTTATTTATTTGTAAAAAACAAACAGCTTTTAATACAAATATTTAACAAAAAGTAACCAACAAAGTTTCTTGTGCTAACAGTGGTTACATGCAGATATTTTATTCATTAAGAGGAAGAGGAAGATGGGATCGGGACATTTTATACTCGTGCATCAATTTGCGGTCGTACGTATTGCTTCGGTTCGATATTTTGAAAGGGTATTGTGAAGAATGTCGATATTGTAAAATTGTGCGTTATATTGCGCATAAATACGGGGAATTGGAGTATTTATCCTAAGATTGTTCCTGTATGCGGGCAAACAAAAAAATCGGCTTGTCGGGTTGGTCTTGACGGTGTGTGAATGTTTATAAAGTTGCTATAACTTTGTGGCTATCCATTAAATGAAACAATATTACTTTGTTTAAACCACATTTATTTTTTAAACGCCCACCGGTTTCAGAAGAGACGTTTCTTCACCATGGCAAAATAAAACTAAGTCTGAATAATATTACAAATTTATGGGTGAACATGCATTAGGCGTCATATTTTTTTCTGAATTAGCTAATCATATTATTTCAAGTACAGGGATCGATATTTTTCATATTAATAATCAAGGAAAACGCATAGATAACTTAGAAACCTTAGAAATGAAGAAATCCCCTAATAACAATAATGTGTCTATTATTAATATCTAAAAAAATCTGTCTTTCAGCCCCATCTTAAATATATTCCCATTCACCAATCCCTCGATCTCATGTTGAATATCCTCAAAAAATACTTTGAAGATTTTCAAGAAAAAAGAATAGGTTGTAGTTTATTTTGAACGTACATGTCGAAACATATCGTCTTTAAACGCATACAGAAATGTTGTCAAAACTGGATAAAAACCAAAGACATCAACCAATTGTATATTTTCTCCGTTTTATTTTTTTCGTTTTATTTTTCTTATTTAACTTATAATTTTTATTTAACTCACCTTCAACATCCATGTATTATCAAATTAAAAAAAAAAAAAAAGAAGCAAAATGTTTATAGATCATGTTTTCATTTACAATTTTATTAGTATTATACAGTTATTATTTTAAATTAAAAACTCGCTTAATTTGTAAACTTGTAAATATATAGATTATAAGGAATAGATATATATGAGTGAATATATATAAACAAATATAAAAAAAAAATATATATATATATAATTCCATGAAAAATGAAGCTCTTTTTTTTAGTGCCACTAACTAAAACCAAGTATACCAACGCACTGGCTTTGCCTATGTGGGATTTTTTGCTATATATACAATACACATAAATCTTTATACATGTATTCAAATATATATATAATTGAACAAACATTTTTTTTTTTTTTAATATATATTTTAATAACCTTTGTTCCTATGTTTATATAAATGTATTTATCATTTTTTTTCATAAAAACTAATTTCATTAAGTTTATCTTTTTAAAAGGTATCGGGTAAATATTGCAATAATTTTGTTTTTCAGTTTTTAATAGGACGGTCAGAAAGCGTCATATTTTTTATTAGATTTTGATAAATGATGTGTTTATCGTATTGCGTAATAATATTTTCGTTCTTAGGTATTAATAAATAATTTCTCTCCGACGTCCCTCTCCACCAATATGTCTTGATTCTGTTATGCCACAAATACTAATACCCCGATGTGTCTAAATTTAGAGCCGGAATAATACAACAGTTAATATAATTTTTTAACACGTTTCGAAACCTAACTAACACCAGTTTATTTACAGATTTTTTTTCGAACTTTGTGACAACCGGTTTTGTTTTTGTATATTCTATAAAATTTACGGATGGGTTCATCACTGCAAAAAAAGTTTTAAAAAAATGATTGTATTTCGTTCCACTTATTACAACGTTTTAATCGATAAATAACGGCAGATCGTGCTAAATATTACAAAGACGTTTCCTAGATTTTTATCTAAAAAAGCTGTTCAGCTGAATGTACAATCCTCAACATTATTAATATTATCTATAGTTTCTTTGCAAACTATCCAATATAAACTATGGACCATTATATTGATGAATGACGCCATCGTAACCACGTCGATAAATCAGAGGCAACGTTGACTAATAAATTAGAGACATATGATTTTACAGAATGCATTATTGGTAAATCTCTACACCACCACCGCTTAACAATCCATTGAGAAATCATTTTCAATAAATTATTATTTTGTGTCGGAAGCAATCATAAGTCATTAATAGTGTAATTTTATCTGCATTATTGACATCATTATTATTTTAATGAAAACTAGAATTACTTACTGATTTCATAAACATTCGAGTAAAATGAGTAGACTCTCGCCGCAATTGAGTTTTCCTTTCATCATCGCGGTTCATCGGTAATCGGTACCACTAATGTCGCTCCGTTAGACATCTCCGCTTTTCGTTTATAATTGACGAGAAGCACTTATAAAACATACATTCAGGAGATGATATGAATCTTCTGAAATATTTTTACAGTTGAGGGTTACGCACCACTTTCCCACCCCGGTATAAGTAACTTATGGTGACTCCTTCAGGGTGAACGTCAAAGACTAATTAAACGACTCTATAGTTTTTAAAGGACTCTAAACCCTCAAGTGTCCCTGCACAGCTTTCGCATAGAAGGATATAAGTCACAAACTAACTAACTAACTAACTAACCATCACGCCGTTTCCCCGCAGGGGTAGGCAGAGAGGATTGACCGCCAAACAACTCGATCTTGGCATACACTTCTTGCTTCATTCACATTCATACAACGCCTCATACATTCTCTTCTGTTATTCCGACTTCTGATATTGCCCGACTTGAGTATTTGATTCACTTTATCGTGCCATGTCTTCCTCGCGCGTCCCCGGCTTCTTCTTCCATTCACATTCGCGTCATATATTCTCCTTACACTCCTTTCTTCGTTCATTCGCTCTACATTCCCAAACCATCTAAGCGTCCCTTTCTTAATCTTGTTCACTACGCTTACATCAGCCTTGCATTCTTTACGAATCTCAACATTTTTCACTGGATCATACATGGTTTTACCACACATTCGTCTCAGAGATCTCATTTCTACAGCATTCAGTCTACTTTCATCCTTCCTCTGCCAGTTCCATGCCTCACTGCCATACATCAAGGTTGGTATCAGCACTCCATTGTGGACTGCTAGCTTCGCTTCCTTAGACAACTTTTTGTTTGCGCCAACCGCGTTCAGTCCTCCGTTAATGGAGTTTCCTGCATTCACCCTTCTTTCAATATCCCTATCTGTCTTTCCATCTCTCGGAAACATACTTCCCAAATACACAAACTCATTGACCTGCTCCAAGTATAAGTCACAAAGGCACATCAAATTCGTTAGTACGGATACTGACGACGACAAAATATAGCCCTTGGCTCATTCTGTCGATTACCGGAGTAATCCAAGATGGAGTGCGGGAGTGCACCAACAAACCTGTAAATAAACAAACAAGAAACTCAAAAACAAATTATATCCAGAACAGACCGTAGCCACGAAACCAGGGCAGAAATATGATTACTTCTAAGCGTAATAATAAATATTGTATGTATCTAATCAGGACGTTAATTGGGTGTCGAGTGTAGCGGATTCTCCTCCTTCTTGAGCCGACTTTTCGGACAACATAGGCAATGGACTGAAACTCCCCAAAAATCAACAAATACAATACTATTATGGTATTATAGCAGCAGCAAAAATCATAAGTCATCCTCGTGTCATTTTCAAGTTTAATTCAAATAGAATGACTCTTGGGTAGTATGAAAAAATGAGAATTTTTGTTATTTTCTGTAAATTAATCTGAAAATGTATATTTTTTTAACCGAAGGATGGTATTTTATCACGTCTGATAATTTGACAGCTATTTGAGAAATTCGGCTTATACCTATTGGCGGTTTAAGTAATTACTTGTTTTATGTAGGTACCTGACGGTCTTGATGATGGTTTCATTATCTCCAGTTAGCTTATTTTCTTTATTGTTTGTATTCACCAAAAATGGTACAATATTCTTCTATCTTCTTCCTCTATTATATAAAGAAGTTTTATCCCTAGCTTGATGAAATTTTGCACACTTGACATACAATCAAAGAGGAAGGTCACTGTCTACATGAGATTTCTAAAAAACACCCTCATCCTCCTTTCCCACCCTTAAAGCCAAATTTGGTACTTGACGAAATTTTGCACACTTGACGTTCAGAATAAGAGAAAAATTACTGGGTAAAACATCGCAAGCACAAAACGTTACTCCAAATAATTAAAAACCCCCTGGCAACGCTTTTATTTACACCATAGATGTGAAGGGAATTATTTTTTAATCCTGCCTTTTCACTAGTCCACACAAATGGTTTTATCAAGATAAAGCATGCAGGCCTCAGTACAACTGCGACCTCTTCGCACCATAGCAAAATATGTATTGCGTCTTCATTTCTTCGTCAGAAGTTCAATGTCAGCGTTTCATTTTATTCCCATCAGATTCCAAGAACATTGTTTTGTCTCGTGAAAATAGACTATCCGAAGTACAAGTAATTATTCTTTAATATTGATTGTATCTTGAAAAATATTACCCTTTGTTAAAAAAGCTGCGGAGGTTCGATCGATTTCCATATTATCGCAATTAGCGCACAGAGTTTTGCTATAAATCGCAATAGTTAATGTAAAAAAAAAATAGTCGAACTACCATTCGGCTTCGATGATTGCAAGACCCCCGGGCCATTGAAAGGCTATCTTCAGTTCAGAGCACCTTTGTTCTGTACCTAGTCCAATTCCAGAGCATCATTATTTATTTATTTACGGTTATTGATCATTTATAGACATTTTGATGCCGATAGCATGCACTGTCTCCGTAGTTTAGTGGTTACGATCCTTAGCTACGAATACCGAGGTCGCGGGTTCAAATCCCGCTGTGCGCAAGTTCACAATTTATTCATTAAAAATAATATGTATTATATTTGCGGCACGTTACAGAGTGGTATATACTGTCAGTGTCACCCTGGTGAAAGATCACTATTCAAAATCGAAACGTTGCTTGAAATGGCTTTAGCCGTGTTTGGTGACCAGATCTGAATAGCCAGGTTTTTCTCCACCTTCCTTTTTTTCCCGTCTCCTTCCCCTCTTCAATACGTTCGGCCTCACAACATTCCCCAATTGGGGATGCCATAGTATCACTGGATCCAGACGGTTGGGAGCTGCCGGGATTCTTGTGTGGTATCACATAAATAAATGATTGAAATTAACAACACAAATCAAAACATATTAACTTTATTATTTATAAACTTAATTTAAGGGGAACGGCTGCGGTGCCTGTTTCATACAAAACTGTATTTTGGATTGGAGGCCAAAATACCCATTCAAACGAATGATCTATCTATTTAATTAAAGGTTTAACCATAATGCTAATTTTAATAATTTAAAAATAAAATTAAGTTTCCTTTAATGGCCGATATTTCATGAGGTAAAACAAAAATAAATAAAATACTTCTCATCCGTGCTAGATGTTTACTAAACCTTTATTAAAAATAAAATAGACCATTCAGTTTGAATGGGTATTTTAGGCCTCCAATCCAAAATTCAGTTTTGTATGAAACAGGCATCGCAGCCGTTCCCCTTAAAGTATGTTTCAATTTCCCTAGCGCCCCTAGCGGTTTTAATTAAAAACCCAAAAACGTGTTAAAGAAGATACTACTTTACAAATCTCATTGGCATGGGACTGGGTATCTATTTACTGTAAAGAATATTTGATAGTTTGTTCCTGTAAACGCAGTGTGAGATGGGACGTAATGTCCAGTGGCTCTAGTAGGTATGTTAGATCATTATACTATATGCTACATTTTCACAATACGTAGAAAAGGGAGAAGTAGAAGGTGGATGTTTAGCGTACATGCAAGTTTTTTCCTGAGATTTTACTTATGAACATTCGAACTTATTCGTTTCTAATACCATACGTGTAAAATGCTGCGATATACAACAGCTTGCTGGTCGGAGTACTCATGTTCATAAGCAGGGCGTTACAATGATTAAAGAACTTGGACCATACAGATCGATGGTCCCAACGAACAATGTCGGATGTGCAAATGGTAACTTCGTATTAGAGCTGTTTAATGTTTCGTTTTTGCGTGTTTAGAATTTCACATAGATAAATAAATATAGTGTTGTTTTTGATATTTGGTATAAACCCCTATTTATTTAATTTATTGAAATTTAAAAACCTCATTTTAATATTTTATCACTGTAGAAAATAATATTAACATATCCTAAATGAAACACGAAAACGAAAAAAACGACAGAAAATAAAAAGATTTCTGTCGCATCTGGGATAAATGGGATAAAAAAATGGAGAATAATATTGACAAATCTTGAATTTGAGATATGATATCGATGAAGATGACTTAAATTGAACTGGTCTCATTAGCTAACTTGGTTAAGCGGTTGCCCCGAATAGGCATAGGTCCTGGGTTCGGCACCGTCGAAATTTAAGAAAAATAATGTATTATGGGTTCGCCTCTGTCTACTCGGCGTCGCTTGTAAAAACATCCTACATTGTATTCTGTAGTCACAAGTCAACAGCGGCAAAGTTAAAGTTGAACAATTCAGTTTACCAATTGCGCGAAATGCTCTGAATTTACATAATAATTGTCAGACTTACATTGGTAGAAGTGATTCCACTGAGAACCGATAAACTTTATTCATAACATTTTTTCAACATAAGTTTTCAAGTCTTTCGACTTAAAATAACTTTTGATCTCATTCTGTTTATTCAACTTTTGATTGTACTGTTAGCGAACGGTTCGTCTAAATTCTAAATTTCTAAATTGATCAAAGCTGGCATACAACGGGATCTGTAAATTTATTTGATCACCATTCGGGCAATCTTACACAAATAAATTATTACCAGTTGCTGTTATTTTCACTTCGGATATGTGGGTAATTTTTTGTTTCATTTGTCGACCTACTTTTAAAATCACCTACCTATGTGATAGACCTTATCAGATTAATATTTAACTGCTATAAGAATAGAGGTTATCTCTTTTCCTCCGACGAAATAGCGCCTTCTTCGAAAGGTTAATCAACTATTTGTTAGAGCACTTACTTCTAATGAGCAAGATAACGTCTTTAGAAAATACCATGGACAGCACGAGCCACAAAAGACAAAGTGCTAAAATAACTCATCGAGGAGAGCAAAGTCCTGAAAGTACATAGATTTGTAAAACAGCATTCCTCGGACACAACTCGAAACAACGAGTGTTACATACTAAAGTTGGTCATCAAAGGAATAGTGGAAGGTCAAACAGGTTTAGGAATTTTCGTGGCTGTTTTCTTCTTACATTCGTCAATTAATAATTTGATCAAGGTGTGGAAGAGTTGAGAATATGGTTTCCGAAATAGTAACCTTTCAGTAATCGACTTAATTTGCACAATGCGACTTCGATTTGGATATCTGAAAAACCGACGAGATTTTTAGAGGTCTAATTTGGGGTCTTCTGTAATCATTTTGGGACATTAGATTGGTTCTAATGGTTGGTGGTCAGGAACTGGGAGTTCCAGGTAGATTCACTTTCAACACTTTTCAATCTTCTTGATTAAATAACAACATATTTCGATCATGAATGCATATGGAGGCGTGCCGTCCTTATGGGCACATACGAGTAAGCACTGCCTACCCTACTTACTCACATAAAAATAATATTTATAAAATTATTACAAGAAATCAATCAACACTTTCAAAAATACGCCCGTAGTTCCAGCTACGAATCGCAGCGCCGCGCACACCCCGACTATAATGAGTAAAGGACGTGCTTGTCGTATTCATGTACAATGTGGCCTTAGAAGGGGTACCCCAGTAAGGTCACATTTTTTTGCGACTTTTGTAAAACATTATGAAATAAATGATTTTAAAAATTCAAATGTTGACTGTATTCTACACAAAAATGTACATGTGTCCGTAATGCGCATTCAAGGGAAGACTCGTTTGTGTTAGTTGTGTTAGTTAGTTGAATCAGAAAAGGAAATGTGCAAGGCCTTGAAAGCTTGCGACGTTAGCCAACCACACCTGATGTGATAATTTGATGAGAAAATATTGAAATTATAACGACACCGGTTAGGTCGATCGAGGATTTTGAAATATTGTGTTTCTGTGACCACTTTCTGCATTTTATTTTGTAGAGGCATGTCAATATATTTAATAACCTTTAAACAAATCTACAACTAACGGTCATATAAAAACAATATAAATTTGTGAATTTAAGAAATATTTCGATAAGAACTACCGATACCAACCCTTGTGTGTCCCCACCCCCTTCCCTGTCTTTATCTCCGCTTCTATCACTCTTGCACCTGACATAAATACACACTTTTGGTCTACTATCAGAATATGATGTAAAGTGAGATCTGGAGTTCTCTCTTTCTAAAACATATGTCGGACCTTAAGAGAAAGGGAGATAGAACGGGTATTATGAGTACCGTCATTTAGTTCCCGATACGGAACAACTAGAAACAAAGGTTTAAACTTTGTTTAATATATGTACCTACACATATTAATTTAGTATTAAATTACTGCCCTGTAAAAGGCACGGTTTGTGTCCGAAACTAGTTTAAACTCAAATAAAGTTGGGTAATGCAATAAAAAAGTCTTACATTTAAATATTTGTTAATACAATAGGGTATTTTTACTGTTTTTTTTCATTGTCCACAAAAATTTAGAAAAAAATTACGACGCAAAGGTATTTTAAAAATATTATTATGTTTACGAATAAATTTTCTATAACGATTTAAAATGTGCCATTTTTGATATTCCGCTAAATGACGTGTTCATTTTTGTTCGCGAATATAGCTTTTTTGACGTCACGCAGACCAACGCCGGTGACAGCCGTCTTACCAGCCAGTAGCGTTATGTACATCAGAATGACGTTGTAGCCAGTTCGAACCGTTTCGGAATGTGCGATTGTAGATCGTTTTTAAAATCAATAATTACGAATGAAAACATTAAAATTACCTGCACATTTTTAGTGCGATTATCAGAATCACAAATTGTAACAAAGCTGAATCTCTCGATCCGGTTCGTAAGGATATTTGAATTGTAATATTAGTAAAGTTCACCAATAGATCTACTATATAGAATATTCCCGACTAGCTCTATCTCATGGTATATAGATGTATATAAAGATAAACATATATATAAATCGTGTTCTCAGTTCGTTGATAGACAATTTGAGAAATCACTGCTTCTAGTAGATGCAAATAAAAACCCATACATATAAGTAAAGGCAGGAATGGGGAATTCAAATAAAACAATTCTCTTTTGTTATTTAAAATTACCTGGCAGTTAGGTCTATATTTTCATAGCCGCTTCTAATGCTCTAAAAAAAGCTATAAATCCCTCTGTGGACGCATTTAGATCATTAAAGGATAGAATGAAATGATGACTGATTTTAGATTATTTCTGTATTACCAAAAAGAAAGTGAAATAAATAAGTAAAATTGAACGACACCGCTTTTTGGGCAAACTTCTGGTTAGGAGACTGCGTTGTCCGGGTCTCAAACTAAAAGTGAAGCTCTTTTCCTGTCGCTCCAGCCGCCCGATGGCTTCCGGCGGGTCCCGTTTCAAAAAACGAGTGGCTAGCATTCGATTAGGACCCGACCAATCGTATGAAAAACTAGTGCTTGTTTATGAACAATCCCGGGGTGGTTTTTCAACCTTAGTTGTTAGGGACTTGCTTCATAACAAAATATAAAATTTAAATCCACACATTTTTAACAGTATCTATAGTTTGTGAAAATATCCTATTACGATAAGTTAGTCGATAGCCCGGTGGGTGGGACGCTTCAAGGTACGCCTAGTGAAAAGGGTCTCTAAAAATATACTCAGGCTTATCTTTCTATTTTTTTTTTAATATGGTTTGACTTGAATCTAATAGCCTAGATGCCTACATGTTGAAAATCTTGCACTTTATTTATAGCAATGCATTGTACAAATGTAACAAGTAGCTAATATTATTGGTTGGTTGTACAGAGGTAGGAAGTCGGAGATAGGCGTCATGTCCGTGTCGGGGCGGCCGGGAGCGGAGCGGCGCTACTCCGTGCCCTCCAACCCCTTCCTGCACGACCCCCGCGCCATGCAGTCCGAAGATCTGCACGCCTGGTCCATCTACAGGTCACTAGAGCACCCTTATCTATTTCACTCACACCGATCACTCACCCTATCCCCTACCAGCCTCACCATACCCGTGCACTGCGCAGGCACCGCAACCTCTTCCAGCAAGCACACACCCTGGCGGAATCCCGAAACTTTCAAGGCTATGGTATGTAAATTTATTTCCACACAAATGTTTTATTAATTTATGTATGCGCCTTATTGTTGCAATTATAGTATCACATACTTTTAGCCTTCTATTTTGTAGTAACTATCGTGTACAACAACACAAACATTATCTATATTACATTCTTGATGTACTTTTATTTCTATTAATTTATTTTTTCACTACTTTCGCTAGATGGCGGTGCTCCCTAACTCAAACACGAGAAATCTTTCTCTATTGAGTTGGGCACTTTTTGTTAAATAAATTTATACTTTTTTTGTAATTAGATTAAGATATATCTGTACTATTAAATATTTTATATGTATTATATTAAATAATTTATTTTTTTACTTATTTGTATGATAGTCCATAGGAGTATGTATGTATTATATTCTAGTCTCTGGTAAAGCTGGTACCTCCACATCACCGACACTCTCCTTTTCAGGCACTGTGTGGATGCACGCAGCTCAAATAAAAGTTGTTATGTAAATATTTTATGAACGTCACATCAAAGGTATTTAACTAATAACTAATAATAAAATTATGAGAATGTTCGCACCTATTTACAAATAAATTATAGTATGTATAAATATATTTTCCACAATCCCATACAAACATAAATAAAAAATTACACACCACTATAAAATATCATGTTACTATCTCAATAGGCTGAAGTACAAGGTAGGAATAACTTTTTTTTATTTATTTGTTTCAGGCAATGATTTTTATCATAATTTTAGTGGAATTTGGTGAAATTGAGTGGAATTGAGTGAAATTAACTAGAATTGAGTGGAATTGAATGGAATTGAGAGGAATTGGATTCAATTGAGTGGAATTAAGTAGAATTGAATGGAGTTGAGTGGAAATCAATGGAATTGAGGGGAATTGAATGGAATTTGTATATAATTCACTTGGAAATTTAATATTAATCGCTTATGGGCTTATTCAAATCATAACAAATATATTTATTTAAAAATAAATAAATAGATTTGCTACAGTACAGATGTACTACTAACAGTGACATCTCTGTTCATTTTTCTTAAATGTCACACTCTCCCCACTTTTAATCCTAGTGTTTCTTCATATAACATCAAAGTTTATTGAAAAATAATATTTTGAACCTTTATATGTATGATGCCTGTTTTTTTTTTTGGATTTTCAAGAATCAGTACACTATGATTCCTAAAATAATTGTTAATTTCGATCTCCACTTCACTGTATACATTTTAAATCTTTTAATTTTTTTCAGAATCTCATCCACGCATTGTTTTAATGATGTGTTTTACTATTTCCAGGCAAAATCTGAATTCCGACTTTACTGACAGTGCGTTGGGCAGCACGGACAAGAGTCCGCTTCCTTACGGGAACTTCCAGCTGAGGGACACCACGGTGCAGTCTATACTGTCACATCCTCGATATGGCCCCAAGTAAGTCAACTCCTACTCATAAATTCAAAAATCATTTTCACCCTTTCCGCACATATGATTTTTTTTTAAATTACTACTTGGTATTCAAAACTCGTCCTACCATCTGTGCTCTCTGTTACAATATTTGTGTATTTTCTAGGATATAACATTAATTACATTCTTTTAATTTACTTTCCAGATCGGCTCTTGGCTCTAACATGTACACATATCTAAAATTTGGCCTACCACGAGTTTTCCCTCCGAACCACAATGGCTCCCAAAGATCCGGCACTCCTCGAGCGAAGACTTCCATTGGAAGTGAAATGAAGCCAGTTCCTAGGTAAACTAAATATTTATGCAGTAATTAACTTTTATTGCGAATATTATCTATTGAATGCCACACTTACGAAACTTCATAAATAATTTAAAAAAAAACCAATAAAAAGAAAGAGTCGGGGTTGCTCCAGGGAGTATGATGTAGATCAAATACTTCAGCAAATCATATAAATATGTAATCGGAAAAGATTAAAAATCCCCCTTCCACGCTCTGCAGTATATTCTAGTGTTTCTAATAGTCTAAGATATTATTATATAATCATTATGACATCCTCCTGAAAAAATCTGTTTCTATAGAGTGTCCAGGGCAAGCCGAGGAAATAGGGAAAACTCATCTGGATATGATAGTTCAGACAATGAAACTTCCCAGCAATACAAATACAACAGAAAATATAGATCTGATCCAGATTTTCGGTTACAGAACCTTCAGCCATCTTATCCGGTAAGTTGCCAACATCACTATTTCATTTTTCTCTGGAACCATATTATGTAATCCACCTATGTTGAAAGAGGTTAACTTAGACGTTCCTTACAAGTATACTGGTGGGAGATCTCATGCACCATTTTATGCTCCAAAAGCGAGAACTTCTGTTTACCAGAACATCCCAATCAACAGAACGACTCAGCTACTCAACGATGCTGCATTGATCATTGACATTTTCAATATCACTTACAGACAGTTTTGTTACTATCTTTTATTACAAAATAATTATAAAACTACCCTCATGACTTCTTATACTTTTCCTATCTTTCCTATACTTTTTCATATTTGATGCAGATTATCATATTTAGTATTGTTTAAATCATTAAGAGGAACGGCTGTGCGGCCTGTTTCACACAAAACTTAATTTTGGATTTGAAGCCAAAATACTCAACTAAACCTAATGATCTTTTTTTTCATTAAAAAGTATAGTAAGTATCTAGTACGGATTAGAAGTAATTTATTTATTTTTGTTTTACATTATGAAATATAGGCCATTAAAGGAATTGATTTTTCACGATTTTAGGGGTACCTTTAACAATTATTTGGGAGCTAACGGTAATTTAAAAAAAAGTTTTAGTAAATATAAAATATATTTTTTTTAAAACATTAAAATAAGCATTACGGTGGACTTTAAATTAAATTAAAAACTACCAATTTATGTTGGAGCACAAATTTGCCGTAAGTAATTTATAATATTGACCCGAAAAAAGGTTTTTTTTTTAAATGTTTTTTTTTTAATATTTTTATTTGCGTAAATCATATATACATAGCAAATATGATAATTAAAAAAAAATATGCAGTAAACCCGCAAATTATTTTCTAAGTTGCCTCTAAAATTACGATAATTTTTTTTTTTCATGGCCTATTCTTCATAATTTAAAACAAAAATAAATTAAATACTTCTCATACGTACTAGATATTTACTAAACCTTTAGTTAAAAAAAATATCATTCAGTTTGGATGGGTATTTTGACCTTAAATCCAAAATTAAGTTATGTGTGAAACAGGCAGTGCAGCCGTTCCTCTTAATATACAAATGGTTACTTCCTTGTACTATTTGTTATTCCTAATGCTTGTCTATGTATATTTTTTACAATTTCTCCTTTATTGTAATGTATTTTAATCTCTTTAATATATTAGTGTACAACTATTTTATGGAGCCTGTGGAAAAATAAATTAAAATTAAATTAATTGGTTTCCTTCTTCTGAAAATACAATATTACGGATCTTCCAAGAAAATTTCTTACAGGCAGTAATTTTTTATACAGTGTTTGTCACACTCTACACCTTAAATGTGTACAAGTGAGCTCATGATCAGCCAGGGGCGGACTAAATAGGGCTAAATATCTTCAATCATCAAATACCTATCTGTTCTTTTACATTATCCCCATGTATCACATGCCTATTTAACTTTACTAACCTCACCATTGTGTGTAGGGTTCCAGCATACCCCTGGTAGCGATGCACCAGGCGGGGATCAGGGCCGGGCCGGGGCAGTCCAACCAGCAACAGTCACAGCAGTTGCAGCAGCAGTGGACCTCCACGCGCAACAAGTCCGTCAGCGAGGCCAACCTGCTGGCCATGGAGACCAGGAACTACGGGACCCGCCAGTCCTATAACAACAGGAGGAACAGCATGGCAGAGTTTGGAAACGATGGTGAACATAGGTAAATCATCTCATTTTTATTAATTACTCATAACTACATGTCATATAAGCATAATGTATAGGTATTTGGGCCTTTTGGTCGTTAGTACACATTTGAGTCTTTTTTCGTCAATTATTCATATTTTAGCCATGCTGTCTTTTAATATTTTAATCTTTTTATCGGTGTTTGCTAATCTGAATCAGATATTTTTAGGTGTTATTGACGCTCTGTGTCCTGCTAACCTAGTCGGTGTACTATAGTCTAAATATATATTTTATTCTTCTAGTCAAATAGGTCGCCCGATGTCCAAAGCTGACAGCCATCTGTCTCTCATGCAGACCAGGAAGGGACACCACCACCCCCCCTCCGTCATTCGCGGGGACTATGGGGACGGCCATGCTCCCCACACGTCTTACATTTATCCCAACCTACAGGTAAATATTAATCAAACCCAGCCCGCGTTGAGTATTACTATGCTACCTTATAAAATTGTGGATAAATAAAATGGTTATCATTATTTTCAGATAAAGAATTTAGAAATTGCTTCTAGTGAAAACCCTTCCATGCTCCTTGTGTCAGGAATTAGTTGTGAAGCAAAAGCAGGAGAAATTCTGGCCATCATGGCTACTGCAGAGGGAGAAGCTACAGGACTGCTGGATGTGCTCGCTGGCATCGGCAAGGTAAACATTTATTTTGAAAACTGGGTATGAATAATGATTGATATTGTTTTCACAATCTCCTTGTTATACTGTACATGTATTTTTATATCTTGCAATTTGCAGTCCCAACCTCTGCATTCTCATGCATCGCTGGCATCCTGATCAAATATCTAAGCCATCTGATGTGGGATTTTTCTATAAATGGTCGCCGGGGCTCGATACCATGTGCTCGCTTCTCAGATAATAGAACTTCAAAACAATATGTGCATATAAATTGATCTTATTTCTCTTCTCATTTGCTTTTCAGAAATTATCGGGAGATATAATTCTGAATGGTCAACCGGTTTCAAAAGCGACATTGAAAAATGCCACAGCCTACGTGAGAAACAACATTAACATTTGCCCCGACATGACAGTAGTACAAACATTAAAATTCCACGCACAACTTAAATGGCCTAATGCCAAGACGTCTCAGATCAAGGTTGATGCAAAAGATCGTGTAAGTATTGCTTATTTCTTTCAGCTTTGTCACAAATAATTTAATTTTATATTAATAATGTTTTTTTTTTAATCTAAACAGTTTTTTCTTTCATCAATAAGTATGTACCTACATTGTTAACTTCTAGTATGCCAAGATTGCTTATCAGATACGCAAAATTTGTATCTGTTGAACACCGGCGTATCCGGTGGGTAACACGAAAACATGCTTTCTTTTCGTATATATGTAGAATATGAGCTATTCTGGGGAAACCACTTATGATAGATATATGCATTTTTTTATAAATATCTAAACACATTATCTGGTGAGACGGTTCAATTTACAAAAATATCGTTTTGCATAAAACAAGTAAGTTATTACGAAAATAGACTCAGCCGGTGCACAGCGGGTTGCACGCAAAATTTTACCCTTGGCACACTATGGAAATATTCAGCCACGGGAGCTCGGCGTTTCAAAGGTCTAATGAAAGTAACAAATCACATGCATAAATATTTAAACATGTTTTAAATAAAATTGGATTAAAGTAATTTGTTCCTGAACTGAATACTTATCTTAGTTCTATTAATTTCAGATAAATATCCTGATAGAAGAGCTAGGACTGGAGCAAGTCAGGCTAACCAACGTGGGGAGGTTAACCCGCTCTGAACTGAGAAGGTTGAACGTTGCCTGCCACATGCTTCTAGACACAGTGATTCTAGTTCTAGACCAGCCAACTAAAGAAATGGATATTTTCGATACTTTCTTCCTAATAGAATACTTGAGGAACTGGGCCAGTACTGGCAGGATTGTGATAATGACTCTTCACCCTCCAACATACGAAATATTTGCCATGCTCTCTAAAGTAGTGCTGATTTCGGCTGGACGCACCATGTTCAGTGGGTATAGAAGAGATCTGATACCATACTTTGCATCCATAGATTATCCATGTCCGGCTTTCAAGAATCCCTCAGATTATTACCGTAAGTACTATTTGAGAATATTTTTCTATCCATGAACATTTTATTATAATAGTAGAGGCTGAGGCAAATGGGTGGGGAAGGGGAAAGGGACATAAAAATACATAGTGTTCAGAAACTAATGGTACAAACGAGAAACTGATAAATCTACAGAACATCCGCACATTCCGCAACTAAAGGTTGAAAAATTAATGGAGCCGAGTTTACGCTTACAGCTGATAGTAACCCCGTAGCTACTGAATATTTTGAGTTTAGCATAAAAATTTTCAACTTCAGACTCTATTTACTCGAAAACGAAGGCTCAAATCAAAAAAATTATACCTCAAAATCGAATCCAAATATGATGTACATTCACCAGTTTCCCGCTTGTACCGTGAGTTTCCGGACATCATGTATAAGACATACCTGAAACCATTTTGTACGGTGTTTTTATGGTGGTTTCAGGGTGATGATATAAGATCACTCTGGAACAATTTGCAAATATAATTATTTTTAATACAAACTCTATAATGTATAAGGTGAACCTCGTTTGGGAGTGATTTAGGATAAGAAAAAAACATAATTGTGATTTCCGTTTTTAGTTGACTTGGTAACATTAGATGACCTGTCGGCAGCGGCCATGCTAGAGTCGTCAGGGCGCATAGAACAGTTGGCCGAGGTATTCCGGAGTGCCCACGCGAGGGTCCGAGGAGGGGAGGGAGAAGGGAGCCTGCATCTGGTGCCCCCCATCCCCCTGCCCAGTCCTGTCTGCAAGGCCAACCCTGTGTCACAGGCTTGGATGCTTGTCAAGTAAGTTTCGTAATTATTTATTTAATCATCCATGTTCTTTACAATTACCATGAAACCACTTTTGAAACATCAGACTAACAATCAACATCGTTATACCTAGACTGGCAACATTTAAAATGAGAAATCCACGTCCATGAAAAAAATAAATGGATTCCTCAAAGGCTTAGTAGACCTGAAATTGTAGACAGGGGGTTTAGAGTTCAGTTAATCTCCATTAATTAATATCATTGTGAAATTCTATACAAAATAGAGGTCTCCTTTAAACGGTCACATTCAAGCAAATGCGTGTTATGAATCGAAGACTTTTTGATCAATATTAATTGTAGTCAATGATGGACGATGACAAAAATGTTACACTACATTTATCAATTTAAACATGAAATTAGTAATAAAATAAAAATCCTCGTCTGGGCAGCGAATATGTGTTGGCCCACACCCCAGGCCCTCTAGTCAAGTGCGCATTTCTGTTGCGCACTCTGCAGTATCTTTCAAAACCTTGCCAAGAGTGAGTTACCGCAGAAATAATACGTCCTTATAATATAAACACAAAAATTTGTTTGAATCACTTAATATAATTATCGACCAGTTTCGGAAGTACCCTTCCTTCGTCAGGACTATATTAAGACTAAACTAAGTTACAAAATAATGACAAACATACATAAATATTTAGGTGTTGGAGTGGGAGCCAACCAAAGGGGAAGGGGTAATTAGGGGGTTTTCTGGAGGAACAAAGTGATTCACTGGAAAAATATCTAAAAGAGGACTACATGATAAATTTACTTGGTTATTAAATATGTATATTAGAAATAAAATTTAGGAATTTTCTAATTTCAGGTCCTTCTAAATTATCTAATTTTTTGCCTTTATTATTACGGTGAAAAATTTAAACCCCCGTATCTTTATTAAATATATGATCGGGTGAAATGAGATGATTGGCAAACTCTGAAAAATTATTATTATTTAAACATCCACTTCTGATGTTTACAGTATGGGATGTCTTACCTATGTAGAATGAAGGAGAGTCATTGCAGCATAGTTTGTAAATGTCTGAGTGTCTTAATTTATGATCCCTACCTTTAGTGTTTTTCAGGATTTTACCTATGGTATTATCTGTGTAGAATGCAAGTTTAATGTGGACAGGCGAGTTTTAATGCCAAGTGCAGAAAAGTTTGATTGTACAAGATTGAGAGAGATTTATTTATTACAAAAAAAAAAAAATTACAAAATTATAACATAATACATGATGTACATGATTTTTTTCTTCTTATTATTATTCTACTCTCCATAAGTTGAGCTCCAGTAGCTCGTGGTTATGGGAGGAGTATTTACAAAAATTACATAAAATGAATACATAGTTAGAGTAGGTGATATGAAATTAAAATTAAAACTTATTAAATAAATACAAACGTAATTCAACAAAACACTTTTAGACAAATAGTAATAATTAATCAAATAGTAATTTATGTTTCTATTATTATTTGTAGATGTATCGAATAAAAATGAGTTTAAGTTTTTTTATTTAAAATTTTGTCAATAAAGTCTGTGGTGTAACCATTAATTAGAGCTATTTTTATGATTTTTTGCTAATTTAATTTCTAAATTATCAGTTGATCCGCATTTTAACTAACCAGTTAGTTCTAATAATCTAATACCTAAAACATTACATGTATTTTCTTCCAGAAAAACGCTATTATACACCCAGCCCAACACGATAATAAGCTGGATCACCCGTCTAATCTTAGCTGCCATAGTCTCCCTAATCACGGGCGCCATCTTCTGGGACCTCCCGGCTAGCGACTCAGGGCTCACGCAGCACGACCGCCTCGGCTACCACTACGCCGCCATGTGCGTGTGCGTGTGGCCCCTGCTGCTGCTGCTGGTCATCAAGCCAATACACTCACAACGAAAGTTCATCGAGAGAGATATCGATATAGGACTCTACGGACGGACGGTCTTTTTCTTAACTGATGTAAGTTAATTAACAATAAGAGACGGTTACGTCATATTAAAGCTAGGCTTCAATCTTCTTTTGAAAAACATTTTTTTTTATATGTAACGTTAAATGTGTTTTGACAATTACATATGTATATTATTTCAAAGCAAATGTAGCATCTTGTCTAACACTTAGTTTGTAGTCAAGTACTATGAAAATTCTAATATCGCAGCGATTTGTCGATTTACTTGGAAATAAAAATGGTATTGCTTTATAACCCTATTTTTCTGACAACTTCTAAGGATAACGAATCCTAACATTATTGATTGGTCCGACGCTCTGTAGGAAACCCACTTGCACAGTGCGGGTGTAAACTGTGCCCCCTAAAGCTTAAGTTTAGGCTTGAGACAATATATTATTATTTAACGAAATTATTCCTAACATTATTGTTTTCTTCCAGACGATAACGGATATGCCACCAACGGTGTGCATTTGGTTAGCGTACCTGATTCCGAGTTATTCAATGTCTGGACTATACATGCAGGGATTTGACAACTACAATGGATTCTATCTGTACCTCGGTAAGAAAACAGTGTCCTTAAAAATAAATAATTTTATATATGTACAACAAATATAAATTTCTGTATCCACACTGTGCCTTCAAACCTTTCAAAATTGCTTTAGAAGAAGATTAATGCGTTGTTTTAAAAAAAAAAGACATTCTTTATTTCAGGTTACATGGTTCTCTACCTCTGCTGTATAAAGATGTTCGTCAAAGCTGTAACCTACTTGATCCCTCCGTATAAGTGGTCTTCTTACACCAGCGCAGTGCTGCTGACCATATCGTTCATTGCGTGCGGTTATACCATCCACCAGTCGGACATGACTCCGTACACGAGATGGCTGGAGTATGTGTCCCCCGCGAGATGGGTCATGTCTCTACTATTGGGTAGAGAACTCAGTCCACAAGCCATACAGGCCAACCAGATTGCCAAGTGTAGAAATAAACAGGTAAATTTAACCTTTTCCATGCGTCAAAAATATGTATGAATTCTGTCACACGGAGGGCTGTTTAAACTATAGAAGCATTGTGGCACACAAGTGAGCCGCCCTCATACAGGGCATGTATGGTGCGGCGCAGGGGTGCGCTTCCCGCCTCTAAAAGGTTAAACATGTTTTCAAAATTTCAAAATGTCAAGTGATCCATAACGTAAATGATTTGACATTCTCTGTAGCGTAGTTGTCCACTCATTAGACCATTGAACTTCAACGGTTGAAGTACAAAAGTATTGATATGAATTTATGTAGGTATATCAAATATGTACGCTGCTTGAGTATGAGAGAAGAATTCCATTCAACAACCTTCAAAAACAAAATGGTATATTTATAAAAAAAGTTTTGCTAGCTAATTATTACTATGTGTGACAGCTGTTTCGCCTTCCGAAGGCATTATCAAAGTGTGGTGAAGCTACTTACAGACGATCTATTTATATTATCTCTATATAGGTACTTATAATGAAACTCATAAAATGTTTTCATTTTTCTTACCAATGCTCTTATTAATTTGTGAGTAAATTGATGGTTATTATGCTGTAAAGTTTCCCTACTTAAGGGCTATAATGTAATATAATTGCAAAATTTTACTAAAGATCATTAAAATGGTTATCATTGGAGTTTCCAGATTAATTTTAATCTGGATTGCAGGGTTTTTTTCCTGCATAATTATACTTACTCGTATTACGGGCTATAATTGATCTCAGCTTGAACATGTTTTAACCGCCCGTTCTTTGGGTTATTTATTATTCAAAAAGTAGGTAAAAAAAAAGAAGTTTTTTTTCATTAGATTTCGCAATAATACGTGTTTAAAATATACCAACCTGTATGGGAGAGACGAAAATACCCAAACACATCCGTTAGCTTCGGCTGACCTCGAAATATTAAACGAGATGACGCAGGAAAAAACTTGATGTATACGAATGTTTTGTGGGTTTCGGGTATAGTTTTTTTGTAACTGAGCATACGGGATATGGATGGTTGCGTTCAGGCGATAATATAGCAGCCGCGTCACGTACATTCGTATCGGTAGGGCGGTTGAATAAACATTTTTGGTTGTGTGTCACCATTTGCTTTTCAAAACTGTATAGCTACTCGGAAGCACTATTTGTTCCTTTAAATGGGGGTTAATTGTTTTTTTTTTCAGGTCCAGAAACAAGACATCATTGTGCAAGTGCACTGTCCCACGCCAAATGGAACCCAAGTCCTGCTCAACACAGGATACAAGCGATCCAACTACCTGTGGGAATATGCAGAGGAGAGTACAGTCATCGCACTGGTTATATTTTGGGTGGTGTGCTTCCTGGTATCCTGTGCCGCATTTGTGTTTGATTGTTGTAGATACGGGAAAAGACTAACAAAACAATCAGGTAGAGGCAACAAGTGTACACCGAATACACCTTGATCCAAACACGATTGTGTTGAAGAACTAAACAAGCGCGCTGTTTTCAAATATGGCCGACACACGAATGAGTAAATGTCAAGAATTATAGTCATAGTTTAAATCTTGAAAGCTTTGACTGAGTTGCTTTTAAGGCCCGGAACAATTTGTGGGTAAAGGTGCAATAATATTGACCCGATTATTAATGAGGTACTACGAATGTGCGAAAATGTTCAAACAGTTAAACCTTTTAGGTTAAGTTAATTCGTATTCGTTTCAGAGATATTGTGTAAATTTGAATACCAATCTTGAAGAACATGTTTATCGTCCATATTTATAAAAGCTTTTTGTAAAGAAAATAATATTTATATATTTTAATGAGTCTTTAAGAATTTCCGTACAATGTATGTAATTATTAAAATAAAATAAATAAAAAATTGATGTAAGATACTAAACTTATTTTATTGATTTCTTGTACCTTCCAATCCTTTATGAAAAATTTCTCAATCTTTTTTCGAACTGGCCTTCTTTGGCTTCCATTTCATATATGTATACTAAAAATAATATTCAATTTTTTTATTTTTTACAACTTATTGAAGTTTGTAAACCTCATTGTAATATTTAATCATCGAAGAAGATAATATTAACACATCCCAAATGAACCACGAAACCGAAAAAAACAGAAATTAAAAAGATTTCAGTCGCATCTGGGACTCGAACCCAGGACCTCTACCTATCCGGGGTAACCGCTTAACCAACTTAGCTAATGAGACCAGTTCAATTTACGCCATTTACACTGATATCATACTTCAAGTTCAAGATTTGTTAATATTATCCTCCATTTTTATAAATCCCATATTATTGGCTGCTATCCTTATGATGATTGCAAAGTTTCATCCCGAACTCAATTGCAATCGGAATAGAGTCTCGGATATGCCTACCCGATTTTTATTTATATGAGACATCTATTGACTTATTTTACAAGTCCGGAAAAAAATATTCAATTTTTTTTTCTTTTATAACTTATTGAAGTTTGTAAACCTCATTGTAATATTTAATTATTGAAGAAGATAAAATGGAGGATCATATTAACAAATTTTGAACTTGAAGTATGATATCGGTGTAAATGGCGTAAATTGAACTGGTCTCATTAGCTAAGTTGGTTAAGCGGTTACCTCGGATAGGTAGAGGTCCTAGATGCGACTGAAATCTTTTTAATTTCTGTTGTTTTTTCGGTTTCGTGCTTCATTTGGGATGTGTTAATATTATCTTCTTCAATGATTAAAAATAATATAATATTTTATTCCAGAAGATATGGGCAGGGGTAGTGCAATGCAATACGTTCCATAGGTTACAATTATAACTCATAAAAAATAAGTAACAGCACATAAAAATAATTATTAATACAAAACGAAAAACGTTTATGATGGATATCTGACGGTCTCCCATCTCTCCGATTGGGACTCCATCCAGGCAGCCATGGCAGATATGATTGTTTTCTTGAATTGACATACTCTGCACCATAAGTTTCCCATGCGGTGACGGGGAAGTGCCCTGAAAGACTGCACTCGTCCTCAGTTTCTCGGTAGACCTAATAGTTGGCGATATGTATAATAGATGACATTTAGCTTATACCACTGAGATGGAGTGTAATCTACCAACAGTTCTGACGTGACGGGGTAAAGTTTTCAGCTTAACCTGATGGCAAAATGGTGGCAGTTTATCCCAAATCGAAATATCTTTTTACAAATTACAAAGAAGGAAGATATTACACACGAAAATAGGAAATTGATAATTTTGTTCAGAAAAACCGATACTGAAAATTATGTTCTCAAATTACTCAAACATTTCCTCACCTTACTTACTAAGAAATTATTAACACGTTGATTGCAGACAACGCGGCTCATGCGTTCATACAAAACAAATGTGTGCAGTGTCTCTGGCTCATTTGACACTCTCTCATTTATAAAGCACGGTTCACATAGGACAGATCAAAACAGATATTTTATGACTATTAATTTGTTTTATATCAATGGTACTTACTTGTAAAAAAAAATTCAGTTCTTAAAGGTAAAGTATTTCAGCAGTGAATGTGTTAAAGAATGTCAGAATAAAAATATGCTACTATAAATTTTTGAAAAGCTTTCATAGTATTTTTTATACCTTAGGAAGAGCCTTATTTACCAATAAAATCAGAAACGAGATAATATTTCTTTGAACCAATTTACATCAGCCAATAATTTGCAGAGAATCTGAAACTTGTGCAGAGTTTAATAATTTTTCAAATTGTTTTTGTAACTAATGAATTTTTCGGGAATCATTTTTACTTAGGTGGAACATGAGACATGCATGAGAATGTTTCTCTAATGCTAATGGTATTTTTTATGTCATATTTGCTATGTAAATAAGATTACATAAAATAAAATAAAGGAAACAAAACATCTAAACAAAAAAAAACGTTTTTCCAGGTCGATTTTAAATTTTTTATTTTTTATTAGTTTCTATATAATTTTGATATTACAAGGTAAGGTATAAACATTAAAAATACATATATCGTCGCTGCATTTATAATATAGCTTATGTGCCGTTTCGTACATTCTGAGATGATCTAGAAAAACTGCTTTAAAAATAATTGCAGACTAGATTTGCTAAAAATATTTTTTACAATTATTAGGCAAGCTTTCCACCTTAACAAATGTATTCTTTTTAGCAAATCTAGTCTTTGCAATTATTTTTTAAAGCAGTTTTACTCGATCATCTCAGAATCTATGGCCTCCATGGTCGAGGGGTAAGGCTCTCGACTACGAATCGGAAGGTCGCGGGTTCAAATCCCGGCGTGCGCAACTAAATTTTATTTAATTAATTTGTGTTGTTTCACAATTAATTCATTTAAAAATAATATAGAGTATATTTGCGCACGTTCCAGAGTGGAGGATACTCTAAGTATCGCCCTGGTGAAAGACCACCATTCAGAATTGAAACGTTGCTTGAAATGGCTTTTATCCATGTTTGGTGACCAGATCTGAATAGCCAGGCATTTCCATTTCCCCACCTTCCTCATCCTCTTCTCCTTCCCCTCCCCTATACCTTCAGCCTCACACCATTTCCCAATTGGGGATGCCATAGTCTCACTTGCTCCAGACAGACGGTTGGGAGCAGTTGAGACTCTTGTGCAGTATTCATGTAAAAAAAAAAAAATGTACGAAACGGCACATAAGCTACATTATATGTGCAGCGACGATATATTATAGAATTTTTTCATAGTCCTCCTCACTAGGAGATCCTGTGCTGAGGCAGACCAGGTTTTGCACAAAGGGGTTTCAGCGACTTCTATATTTCAACTTCAAGGTTAGGGTAGGCTCTTTCCAGTAATTTCTATGACGTTTTTTTGAGAATAGTAGTCAGTTCTTGTTCTGATAATTCCTTAAGCCAAGTTTTGCTGGACTTAATGCAATTATTGATTGAATTACTTTTTTTTTAATATTAAGTGGGAGTTTGTTATATAATTTTACAGCTAAAAATTCAGACCTTCTTTGTCCAAAAGTAGTATTGCATGTAGGTATATTTATCTTATCTAGTTGCTTTGTTCTGGCATTATGATCATGGAGAGTCATAGCCATTTTCTTATTTTTAAGATGATTAACTAGAATATTTTTGGCAAAGATTCTTTGGATACTTGGAACGTTAAAATGTTTAAAAACTTCCGTTGTTGACGTCCTTATGGGGACCTTTAAAATGGTATTTATGATGTATTTCTGGGTTGTATTTAACGGTTTCATGCAATTTGATGCATCTGAGCCCCATCCCACAATTCCATATTCCAAATGAGAGTGACATAAAGCATAATATACTCTATTTAGATCCTCGATTGACAGGATTTTTCGTAATTTTTTGAAGAAATAGATGAGTTTTATTAACTTTTTTGAAGTTCCGTTAATGTGTACATCCCAGCAGAGATTATCATCTATTAAGATTCCAAGATATTTAATGTTTTTAGCTTTGGTTATATGCGGGCAAGTGGAATGAGGTAAATTATTTTGACATTCATGTATTTTAAGTGTGTGCTCATTCATTGGTTGGCCTCTTTTGTTTATTAAAAATGTTAAATATTTAGTTTTACTCACATTTAATGTAAGGGAGTTCACTTTTAACCACTTTTGAAATACAGCCAAGCCATGATCTGCCCCTTTAAAGGTATTTATCCATTCTTGTTCATGAAAAATAATAACAGTGTCATCTGCAAAGCTAATTATGTCTCCTTTGATGTGAAGATTCATAAGATCATTTATATAAATGAGAAAGAATATTGGTCCTAGTACGCTTCCTTGAGGGACACCATACGTAATTGGTAGAGTTTTCCTTTTTTTTTTACCAATTTGTACAAACTGTTCTCTGCCAGACGTGTAGCTCCCAAGTAGGTTTACAGTTGATTTTGTCATTCCAATTTTTTTAAGTTTTAGAGACAGTATTTTATGGTCAATTGTGTCGAAAGCTTTTTGAAGATCAATGAAAACTGCCAAGCATTTTTTACCTTCATCCATTTTTTGTATTATTGTATTTGTTACATTAGCTATAGCATCACCAGTACCCAGGTATTCCCTAAACCCGTATTGCGTTAATGATAATATTTTATTATTATCCAAAAAGGTAACAATTTCTTTTTTTTTCACTTTTTCCAAGATTTTTGAAAGCGTTGTTAAAGACTAATAGGTCGATAGTTAGATATATCATTTTTGGGACCACTTTTATAGATTGGTATGACCGTAGCAATTTTAAGACAACATCTTTTATATTTTATTTTATAATTCATTATATTTTCATAGTATGGGGGGAATTGACATTAAAAAATAAATAAAGAATACAAAAAATAAATAAACAAAAATCAATAATTGCTAAAGTTGTCTCGAAGTCGTGAAAATCGATTTATTTAATAGCCGATACTGCCGTGATACGACGGCACTACTCGTATATTTCATCATTTAAAATAAAAATTAAAAGCTACTTCTAATCCGTACTAGATATTTGCTATACCGTTAGATTAAAAAAAAAGATCATTCGATTTGGGTGCGAATTTTAGCCTCAAATCCAAAATTCACCTTTGAATGAAACAGGCTGCGCAGCCGTTTAAAAAAAACTAACAAAGAGGAAGAATCGAGTGCTTTCCTTTTGAATTTATTACTGGTTTCTGTACATTCTGACATCGTGTAACGAACACAGATTAGGTATTATTGCATTGATTGATCATTCCAACACTTCGTGTGGCGCCCCTATAATAAAAATAGCACACAAAGGGGAGCGGAAAAAATACTGCCCTCATGCGGGCTCATTGTCACTGCTACTTTTAAATTGGCCAATGATTTAGGAGATCCGAAATTTTGCTCGCTTGTGTTATTGATAGGTATCCTGAATCCAATGTTATTATTAATAATAACATAACGTAAAAGTAATCGAATAAAAAAAATATAACACGAATATATTGTAAAAATATATCTAGTTCGATTTCGGAAAAATCGTCAACTTAATAAAAATAATAACATTTTATTTATTAATTGTTTTTGTGTTTAATTCGTAGAACTCCATTTAATTTTTTTCCATTTTCTCCATCTCCATTTTAAGATGTTATAAAAATAAAAGCACTTCTTAAAAATTCGCAGAACATCTTTTAGTAAATAATCACGTCCCGCTTGACAACAACAAACCTAAACCCTTACATTTAGAAAGAAAGGGCCTAAGATTAAATTTACTTGAACAATTAGAAATTAACAAACGAACTAACGACCCTAATATAACATTAATTAATAAAGTAAGGAAAATTATATACTCACCGGTTCTCAGTATGTTCACATTATCAAAACAATACAACACATTTAATTAATCAATTAAGAAAACATTTTCAGTTAAATACGAGTAAAAACACATTATAAATGTGAAAACCTCACAGAATTCAGAATTTTAATTGCTTTCTAACTAAATCTGTTTTACCCATAATAAATCATTACCCATCCATCCAAATTTTAAAGGAGTGGGGGTAAATTAAATCATATAAATAAGTCGTCGCAATGTGGATTAACCACAGTTTGAAAATGGCCTTAAACGCCGAAACAGCTGTCACAATAATAACAACTAAAAATACTTGCAGAACTTAATAATAGCATTATTAAATTTGATTTACATTAAATAAAAAAAAAAAAAACATTTTATTTAATTTTTCATAAGCAGATTTTAAACTGATTATAAATTTTATACGTACAAGCAATTACAGTTAATACATATTTGCAAAAAAAAATTGGAGAGATTTCAGCAGAACAAAAAATTAAGGCAGTGAAAACTGCGTCACTGAGGAGAGATTATTTCAAGAATCAATGACCCTCACTGACGTAAAATATCTCGATATCGGAAGAGATTTGGTTCAGGATGTGAGAACTGAGGACGCGCCTTGGAACCATTGTCCCAAAATACCTAGTCCCGGCTGTGCACATGAAAATTTATTCAATTCTGTTCTGCAATGTAATATCTACATTATTTAAATATGACTGGAATTTAATATTTTGAATGTGACTTCGCAACACAGAAAATGCGTTCGAAAGGCGAAATAGCTATCATAAGTAAAAATAAATGTACCTAGTCGGTCCAACCCAGGCGTCGTGAGTTCAATTCGTTGGATGGCTAGCTTACTGTGATGGCACTAGGAGATTTGTCATTGTTTAGAAAAAAAATGTATATTGAATAAAATCAATAAATTTACATAGCACCATATAAATACTTTAGGTTCTTATATTTTTAATCGAAGTACACATTTTGGTATGTCTGTTTTGAAAACGATTATATCAACCGTTTTAGTGCTGTACTAATTTTACAAGCAGGTGCGTAAACAGCTGTTGATAATTGATGTTATTAGTAAATAAATACGATATTAACTAAAAATGCAATAACTTGGACAAATATTAACAAAACTTAATGATTCTTTTTGATATTAAACGTAAAAAAAAATTGTATCCCATGCATCTAATAAAAAAAACTAAAACTACTAAATATATAGAGAAAAAAATTAATTCACTCTCTATTCGCATTCTATCATTGCGATGGCCAATAATCGCACTTCCATCATCACTGTCTCCATATATCAAATCGATATCATCCGTAATGTCGCCGTCCTTCGATACATCGTCCGCGATAAAACTAAGATCCGACATGGTGAAATCTTACCCTTTTTTTTTTTTAAATTTATTATAACAGGACAAACAATATATATACTCGTAGTATACAAGATATACGCCAACTGCTATACACCTCTCTCAAATGGAACACGCGTTATTGTAAGGATCAACAAACGCATAAAGAACGCAGTGCCTAAGCGCTTCGTCGCAATTTTCGTGGCTAACGCTTGCGGGGCCATAGCGTTGTCATTTCACAAAGTTGTGAGTTAGAGTAACACATGAAGGTAAAACGAACATTGATAAGTATTATTAGTACGTAAATGAAAAGTCATAGGAATATGAAAAATATAACGTAACTAACTGATATGTACCCGACCTAGCACGGTTTTTTTTTTTTTTAATAAAGTGATGAAGTAGTGAATTCTTGCTTGTCATTTTAGTGCCATAATTGATTTGACTGCGAAAGTAATGCCTTGTGATGATTAGTATTACCTCTAAACAAAGAAACAATCATTTTAAAATTTTATTTCATTCCAAATTTTTTTTTTTCAAAATATATCTAAATAATCAACTTCTTAAGTAGGCACCTACTTGTATTTTCCATTTTGAAAATATTCTACCCAAAGAAACCTTCTTCTTCTGAATATGTAATCTGTGGCTAACCTTACTACAACATGGCGGTTCAATGTTTTTCATACTCATTTTAAAACGTTTTAGCAACAGTTTTACATATTGGATTTCATTCAAACTACTCTCTAAACCTTTCCGTCACTAATAAGCACAAACTGTGCTATTTTCAGCCAAACCGGTGGAGTAATTTTCGATAAAATCGAAGATGGACAGACAAACATTCATTTTTTATATTTATAGACAATTAACTAAATACATTCTATACAAAATTAACGCAAGGCGAAGTGTCGGTGGACAAACAACACCCTAGACAACAACAAATAACGTTTGATTTTATTTATTTGTTTTATCGCGGGAAATATGGTGTGTTACGACTTCATTGTTTAGAGCAGCTGTTTCTGAATCTGAAGCTAAAATAGATTTGTGCCTAACCTCTGGAGAGACACAAGTAGAAATTCAAAGCATTACCCATCATAATACAAGTGCAAGCGATAGATAGACACATGTCTAGTGTTGGTACCATTTTGTTGAAATATTTTATTCTATTTTTAGTAATTTGTATATTTAATTCAAGGGACTGTAGGTACAGTAAGTACCGCAGGCTTTAAACGTTGTCACTTTTTTCGTTCACATTTTATTTCATATATTGATACATAAGCAATATTTAAGCAAGTTTCTATTATAAAAATGTGTAAATAGAAAAATCAGGAACATTACAAACTTATGAGAAATGGAAATCAATTCATAACACCTTTTTTATATTTATTTATTTATTTATTAACGCCCCAAAGGGCTTTTACATATTTTAACATTAAAATGATTATGTGTACAGAAAGAAGAAAAAAAGTTTACCAAAAAAATAACATTATACATAATTGGTATATAAGTGTAACATATTTATAATATGTTTGTATGTGTAATAATGTATTAGTGCATGACACAGAGAAGTTATAACGGGAAAGGTTTTTAATTTGTAGATAATACTCTTTTTTAAAAATAAAAATAGTAATAGCCTGATCTACATGATACATAATATACAAGTGCGTAATATATAATATGAGTGCATGACATTGTGAAAAAAAATTCGGATGATGTAAAAATGTATGAAAATGCATAATACATAATATAGTACATGATACATAGAAAGAAAAAGAGGAATAAGTTTTTAGATTGTAGATAAGTACAAACATAATATATTAAAAATAATAATAATAATTAAACAATAGCTCTTATGTTGCAACATAAAAATATCGTTCAGGTATCTTTTAAAGATGGGTAAACTTATATTAAATATATATCTATAGCAGAGGTGAATTTATTTCCAAGTATATGTAGACGAGAAATGGGTGCATGCATTTGGTAGTTAGTCCCAGAATTATAGTTACAGAATAACATATTTTGCCTAGTTTGTCGATGAGGTACTTTGAAGTTGATTAGTTGCAGTAGTTCACAACAGTATACGGAATAAATAATTTTAAATAAAAAAGTTAAGTCTGTTATTTTTCTTCTGTTTTCTGGAGTACCTATTTTGAGTGTATTTAGCAAGAATGTATAGTTTATGTGTTGTATTGGCATGTGTAGTTTGAAGTAGTTAATAAAACGTAAAAATTTGCGGTGCACTCGTTTAATATTTTTTATATGAATGAGATAGTATGGGGACCACACTATTGAACTGTATTCTAACATGCTGCGCACTAATGACAAATATATGATTTTTATAACTTCCAGCGAATCAAAGTCTTTGATGGTTCTAATTATAAATCCCAGTGTCTTCATACCTTTATTAGTTATTTGTTGTATGCGATTTACAAAATTTAATTGCGTATCAAACAAAACTCCGAGATCACTAATTTCGTTGAATTTTTACAAGATTTTGTTATCTATAGCGTAGTTAAATGATAACGGGGTTTTGATTCGACAAAATGTCAGTGTCTTGCATTTATCAATGTTGGGAAATAAGTTATTAGCGATACACCAAATTATGTAATTTATCGATGTTTAACTGTAAGATTATGCAGTCGCTAATATTGGATATTTCTTTGTATAGTTTAATATCATCGGCAAAAAGTAGAACTTCTACATCGTCGAAACAAGTTATGATGTCATTAATGAATATTAGGAATAGAATGGGACCGAGATGACTTCCTTGCGGCAGACCACTAGTTGCATTAAGTACCTTAGATTTTAAAGACTTAATTTTGACGAACAAGATTCTGTTAGATAAGTAACTTGAGAACCAATCCAACATGTTGCCTCTCAGTCCTATTGCATATAATTTACTAAGTAATAATGTATGGGATACTTTATCGAAAGCTTTTGAAAAGTCTGTATAGATACTGTCAACTTGTTTTTTTATTCGTGAAGGATTCCGTAATATAGTTTTGGTAAAGTAATAGATTAGTAGCAGTGGATCTTCCACTGACGAACCCGTGTTGTTTTTTTATCAATTACTTTGAGTATTGATGGATAAATTAAGTCGAGAACAACGGATTCAAAAAATTTTGGGAGTGCTGATTGTATACTCGTACATATAGGACGATAGTTTTTTTATGTCTGTGTCATCACCTTTTTTGCTGTGTACGTGCACATATATATATATATAAGAAGACGAAGGTACACTGTAATAGTTGGTACAAACCAAACATTATGGTTAACAAAACGCAAGCTGCTTAAACGTTAGAAACAGCAATCAAATGATGATTTAGACATTCTAAAAAAACGATGAAACACTTTATCGTCGCACTGTATAGCACTGTATAGCACTGTATTGAACTGTATAGCACTGATAGTACTGTTTTGCGCTGTATTGGGCTGTATAGTACTGATAGTACTGTATTGCACTGTATTGGACTGTATAGCACTGTATTGGACTGTATAGCACTGATAATACTGTATTGCACTGTATTGCAGTGTATTGCACTGTATTGCAGTGTATTGCACTGTATTGCACTGTTTTGCACTGTATTGCACTGTATTGCACTGTATTGGACTGTATAGCACTGATAATACTGTATTGCACTGTATTGCAGTGTATTGCACTGTATTGCAGTGTATTGCACTGTATTGCACTGTATTGCACTGTATTGCACTGTATTGCACTGTATTGGACTGTATAGCACTGATAGCACTGTATTGGACTGTTTAGCACTGATAGCACTGTATAATGAGAATAATATTAAAGCGAAATAGTTATTCAAAAGTATCTAAAATATTAGGAGAATTAAATTGGCTAACAGTAAAACAAATGCTGACATTGAACGTATTGATTTTTATACATAAAATCGGAAACAACTTGTTACATATATTTTCTCCAACAAAATTATTTACAACATGACCATTCACAGACAAAATACAAGAACGCGTGAGGAAATTAGGCTACCGAAAAAGAATAAAGACAATACACAAAACGGTATATTTTATAAAGGGATGAAATGCTATAATGCTCTGCCGGACCCAATCAAAATTGCACCAATTAACAAATTTAAAATAGATTGTAAAAATCACACTGAGCTAAGCAATAAAAAATTCATTAGTTTTTAAATTATCATTATTTACATGTAATAGTATAAGAGTTATAATTAGTTATTTTGTAAACATAAATGTACAAGTAACTAAAATAAAATAAATAAAACAAAAAAAATCTGCTTCACTGTTTATATAAAAACATTCATATCTCAGTGAGTCTCAGTTGTATTATATCCAAGCCCTTTCTTCGGAACATTACACGATTCCAAAAATGTTTCGGTAACCTCCACCACAAAATAAAACATGTCAAACAAAATTGTACAAAATCCTTCAAATAGCACTTTTTTTAAATAGTACCTAATCATTTCAATTTCTTAACAATTATAGATACAGTCTGGTTGAGGGCTATGCGATCGTTTAAAAGGTTTTGAACGACAACACCAAGATGGCTCGTGGGAAAATTGAAATATGTTTTGAATATCACAATAGTCAAAATGCATATCTTTCCTTCAGAAATTAGTGGTACTTCGGAAAGGAAATGATTCTACATCATATTCCAAGACAATTTCACATTTATTTTTTTAAAATTATTAGCATAATTACATGGAAAGGCGTTTTTTTGTATTTCTGAAATCTGTATATCAATATACCAGTGGCGTGCATTGCTCCTTGACCAAGGGTAACTGTAGGTTTTAGGATGTTGATTAATATTAATCATCGCACAATAATGTATGAAGGATAAGGCTCTTGTCTAAGACAAATTACATCTATATATTTAGAAATTTGTCAAATAGAAACAATTTCTTACGGTAGAAGAACGACCACGAAATACGAAATTTCAGGATTTTGAATTTTTTTCTCAGAAATAATGAAAACGAAAGGTAATGCACAGCTTTTCTGCTTTTATGGGATGCACGCCACTGCAAAATACCTATTTATTAGATTATAAACCTAAATAAAACAATATCTAATTCACAGAACAAAATTATAAATGTTTGAAACTTAAATAATAATCGAATTATTAATTATAATATCTTCAAATGATTAGTGTTTACTTTGTTGCATCATAATTAATAAATTAATTAAAAATTATTGTCTAATCACCACTTTATAATTTTTGTATTCTGCATGTCCTGATGAGGAAAGTTTCGCTTTCAAAACATGCTGATACGTATATATGAATAAAGTGGTGATTACAAAGTAATTTTGAATTCATTATGAATTTCTAATTAATCATTAATTGATAAACTAAAGTTTTTAAGACAAGATTTTTGTGCATAGCGCAGAGGACCGAGCATCTGACCGGATATTAGAAGGGTGCAAGTTCGAGTCCTGCCGGCGACATTTATCTTTGCTCGGAAGGTTTTTTCAATTTGGATGAGTGTTTCAGGCTAATAATTATTGTTTATAAAAATAATTCTAATTAATCGTTTGTTTCTTTGAAACGAAATGTCAAACTCGATTGTAAAATTTTTTGATGTGTAGAACAATTTTCAAAGACAAATTGGTGGTGCCATAGTAATGAAAAACTTTAGTTTCACTTTATTATGTCCACATTTTATTGCCGAGCTAATATATCTATCCATATTGTACCTACTACCATAAATTATTGAAACAAAGTAGTACCAATTCATTTAAAAAGTATAATAATTTTCAAATAATGATCTCTATATCTGAACAATGCCGACTGTTCACGTAGATTTTTTTTTATAATGTGATTGTCAAATTACGTTTTTCTAGTTAGAGTCTAACTGTCCTAGGGATTTATCATTTACCGTTAATTGGTACGATAAAAATCTGCCGGTGTATCCGGATTCTGGATCAATGGGTAATGAACGATCACAGCACGAAATGGTATTGCCTACCGGTAGCGGTAAAGGTAATAAAGGTCACTATGCACAGGTAAGCAGCGCTACTAGAACACCTGCAGTCGATCGATAAATATTTTTCGTTTATACCTACAGATGTCGGTAACTCGGAATTCAACGTTCCGTATCGCCGGATACGAATCCAGCTGCTGATATGGCCTGAAACTTTTTGCTATTGGATTTCAAACTTTTTTACGGGCGTAATTAAATGTTTTGAAGCGTGTATTGTATTTTTAGTACGCTGCAGAAACAATATAACAATTGATAGTCTTCTTCAATCAAGGATGGGGAACTCGAAACAATTCGAATCACTAGTATGTAGTCAATTACTGAATGCAGCTGAAATTGTTGCGTGAACCGGCGCTCGCGCTCAGTAATCGACTGGCGGTCCGCAAGTTGGTTGGGTCATGTGTTTGGTTATCGGGACCGCTCCGTAGAAGCAGAACTGTCTGCCACAAGTACTCGCGCCAGTACCTACCTACCTGTGTATATTATTTGTGACGTGTAAATAACCTTTGAAAATTCATAAAAGATAAATGTGTTATCTAAGAAAATCGAGAGATAAAAGTATGTTAGTTAAGGCAGGAATCCGCCTCACTTGAGACTCCGCTGTGTGTGTTTAGTGATAAAACGTATTAAAATCGCGCGACATGTCGCTTTTCAAGAAAAAGGCACCTCGTACCCCTCTCACCAAACCCGAGGAAGTGCCCAAGCCTCAGGGGAACGGAGTCAACAAGACAGTGGACAATAACAATGCTCGCCCCGGCGAGACCAGTGTCGTGCAGAGACCTCAGTTGGTGTTCAACTGCCAGCAGGCCCATGGCAGCCCGCTGGGCCGAATCTCGGGCTTCTCAAACGTCAAGGAACTTTACCAGAAAATCGCAGACTGCTATGACTTCCCTGCAGACGACGTAAGTACCCACTAAAGTGATTTAAAAAAGTAACATATGGGATTGTTATTATTTTTATTTAAAACGGTGCACTTGATTGCAAAGTTACGAAAACCCTGCGAAATCACTATGAACTCAGAGAATCCTTGGGCAAGTGAATAAGTTTGTGTACTTGAGAAGTATGTTGCAAAAGACGTGAAGTCTATAAGGAATACGCGGAAGGGAGATGTGGGCAATACAATTCACGGGGGATAATGGTCGCTAATAAATTGCCGAAGGAATCTGGGCTGATCAACAGTGACAATTTAATAGAAATCCTGATGTATGGCAGCCATGAGATTGGCATAGAAAATAGAAATGTCTAAAATAGACTGAAACCAGAAGGAACGAGATCCCGAGACAAGTGTTAGAAAGAAAATATTGAAATAATAGATACGAATTTTGATAATGAAAAGGATGCTTATATGATTGGAACCCGTGGGTAATACGCTAGGACGAAAGGAGAGTCAGGAGACTATATATGACATGCGAGTGGGTGGAAGAAATCATGTCAAGAGTCGAAATAGTAAAAAAAATTATGAATGCGGATGAAACAAGAAGTGTGTGCCAAGATAGGTATACGCCAGATATGTCTGGCATTCCTCCCTATTCCCACCCCAGCAAAGAAATTACAAGATGCTTAGTTAGTCCTGATGAAAGAATTGATATATACGTAGGTAGATATTATCTACGTGGGTTCTAGGTTCCCTCTTTTGTTTCGGCAATTAGACGTATTATATGGTGTACATTTTGCAATTGATAATTGCCTTAAATTTAAAATATTCCACAGTGACATCTGTTGTTATCAATAATTAATAACTGTGTTTCTTCAATCCAGCGTGAAACTAGCAATTTTATTATGAAAGAATGAAGAATATGCGATAAGCTGATACGTTGTCTAAATTGCTTTATCGCGAATGAGTGTGGAAAACAACTTTATAATTTTTATAGTGTTGGGCATAATCGAGATGTCATTCTAATGAATTAATACGATTATTTATGTCGAAACAATCGGTAACATTAATCAATGCATTAAATAATTAAATATTCGTAATAAACCTCATAATGTCGGATATACGGTACGACCACCAACTGAAGAAAGGAATAGACTCGGACCCATCGACCGACTGAATCTAGATATCGATCGTCAGACCAAAAAGGAATATCTAGAAAATAAAATAAATACTGATTCCGCTTACACTATAAAGTGGTAATTAGACGATACCTCTTTTCATACAGATTGGACGTGAATTGTCTTTTTCTGTGGAATTTTGTATGGAATTTTCCATAGAAAAAGACAAATCACGGGCCATCTGGATGAAAATAGGTATCGTCTAATTACCGCGTAAGTAGTAAATGTTGTTACACCATCCGTGAGGCACAAGCATGATATATAATTACTAATATTGTTTACATGATAATAATACTAGGTATATAAGTACTAAAAAAAAAATTTTTTTTTTAAATAATCCGTTTACTTTTTTTAAAAATTAATATCTCCCTAATAGAGAAATGGTCGTGTTTAGAGAGGGAGTACCATTATGGTTTGTTATACGAGGTGTGTTCAAAAGAAAAGGTGAATTTTGAATTTTCGCGGGCTGTGTACATCCGATTATCGTTTTTTTTGTTATGTTGGTACACATATGTTTATCATATGTTAGCATTATCAGCCATTTTGGATCAGTGGTTTATTTTTGACAACTGGAAAGGTTAGTCACGTTTTTGGGTGTTCTTCGATTTTTTACTTTAGGTTCGTTTTCTGAGGCATCATCAGTCCGATTGAAGTGAAATTTTAGATTTGCTTTGTTTTCTATGTCCTTATCAGCATTTCTTTTTCGATTTTTTCCAAATTTTTTTTTTAGTAAAAAATCGAAGAACACACAAAACGTGACTAACCTTTCCAGTTGTCAAAAACAAACCACTAATCCAAAATGGCTGATAATGCTAACACATGATAAACATATGTGTACCAACATAAACAAAAAAAAATCGATAATCAAATGTACACAGCCCGCGAAAATTCAAAATTCACCTTTTCTTTTGAACACACCTCGTACATATAATTATTTTCAGGAGTATTACCATCAACATATATATTCTAATCCCTATATACTAAGTGCAAAAAAATTTAAAGAAATTTTTTGGAAATAAAAATATATGTATATAAACATATACACATTTTTTCTAATTTTTCTGTTGGTCCAATCATGGATGATTTGACAGACCTCGTCCCATTAATGCTCCTACAAGAATATTATAATATAAGTACACCTACCATAGAATAAAGAATACAAACAAGAAGTGCCTTCTACGTAGATTTAAATGGAAGCTCCTGTGCCTTTGATTTGGTACCTTTTGCTTCTAGCCCCGACCAATAAAAATATAGCAAATACAGCGTCTGTCTTTCTTACACCGCCTGCATTGTATATTTCCATTTCATTTGATCGAAGTGAAAATTTTTTTTTATTGGAAATTTAACTCCCGAACGAAATACGCCCACATCGCATAATGTGTGTTTTTTTTATTATGTGCTACCTACTCTGTGGTGATAATCTACAGAATTACAAAGATTACGATTTCATGAACTATTTATTTATAAAATAATAATTATTAAAATAGTTATTTATACTTCGAATTGGTCAAATCTCCGTCTTCTCACTTTTCACATCCAACCGAAATTCGAAACATCTTTCGATTATTAAAATGTTTTTGAAACCGAAATTTCGATCATCAAAGTGATTTGATTATGGCCATCACTAGCTCTCAACATAAATGACATTATACAATACCGTATTATCACATCAAATATGTAAATGATTATAATGATTATCAAAAAGACAACTATTGCATACATCCTCAACAATTATTGAGATGTGCTCCTAGAGTATAAGTATCGGTGAATGTGAGTTATGTTTTGTATATTCGCCTCTGTTGCTTATTATTTGGAATGGTACTTACACTATGTTATTCCTGTATTTGTTCGTGCGACAAATACAATATTTAGTTGTTGTATTTCGTGAAGGCTATCTATTTTATCCATGTACTTGCTGTGATGTGTTTTGCATCTGTGTCACTATTGTAATTATAATTTTATAACAAAATATGTAGACGCCCATATAGGGCGTACACAATATAATAAATAATTATTATTAAGGTACTTAACCTTACAAAGGTCCTCAATGTACTTAAAGTGCAAAGGGTTTTGTAAAATTATTACGTTATGAGGGTAAAATAATATATTTTACTTAATTGATTAATTTTTATAATTGAACAACTCTAAAATCAGACATTCAATTTGACTGATTTTTAATGTTTCAATTATAATTTTTTTCGAATTAATGATTTTCAGAAATTAAATGACTATCTCGATTTATCGCCAATTATCGTCACGAGGCTTTACGAGGCGGGACTATGTGTTCTTTTTATTTCCAGGAATACTCGATCACCTTATTTTTAATCACTGAAATTCTTTAACGGTTAGAAGACAGAAACCTGTTTATAAGAAAGAAAAGGTCCAACCTTTATTCTTCTTACTAGATGGTGATCTCAGTATTTCACTGGAGCCCGCTGGGTGTAACCAGCTCAGCCATCTTACGTTTTAATTAATACACCTCAAACTTAATAAATTTAATGAGTATGTAATTGTTTCCTAATTTTCACAATATTGTATTTGAAAACATGTAAAATACAAGAAAACTTTCAAAAATATATTTATAGAAATTTTCATAAAGTTCTTCAAATTGATCTAACGCAATAAGGAATGAATATATTTAATCTTAAAAACTATATACATATTCAAATGGATCAACAAACGCCGATTATGAATATATAAGTTTTATTACGTATATACGTAGAAATCATAAATAGTTATTTAAAAGTGAATAAAAAACCATATCATTAAAACGCCCCGTTTCGTCGGGACCATTGGAACGACGTCACGGGGATGTTCGCGCCTAAATTCTTTCTCTGTAAAATCATTATGTGTGACTTTATGACCCTTGTGTGACGTCATACGGTCACCGCTAGGATTCCGATCCCTTTCGTGGACTTAAAAAATCTAACCTGAGAATTAATTTAACTATGAAAAGTATTATAAATGGGATTATTTATTTTTTTGGAATAAAGTTATGAAGTTGTGAATTCTTGCTTGTCGTTCGAATGCCATAATTTTTGACAGCGAAAGTAATGCCTTGTGACGACTATTACTATCTCTAAACAAAGAAACATTCATTTGAAAATTTTATTTCATTCCAAACGTTTATTTTTCAAAACATATTCAAAACAAATCTAGTTCGATACACATTTATAAAAATATGCTTACGTTTCGAGAGGTTTAGACAAATAAAATAAACTTCTCCAGACAAAATGACAAGTTATTTATTTATTATGTAAATAAAATAATAACTATGCAGCGCGGGAATCGAACCTAGAACCTCCCGACTCAGGGTTAAATAGGTACGTCGACCACCACCCTGCAGATATCATTTGAACTACTTTTTTTAATGTGTCCAATATAATTGTCATAGGTTAACATTTCCTTCTTAGTTTGTGGTCGACATATACATTAGTAATACAACAGGTATCAAATTATCACAATGATAACGTAACTAGTCATTCTAGGAAATTTCATATGCCATTCAAATAAATGTACTGATTTATACATAATTTCATTAGCCAGTAGTAAGTATTTAAGCTGTTGTTAAGCTCATGATACCGTGATAAGTTCAATTCACAAATAATTTCGACACACTTTAAAACTACATTATTATCAGTATTTGAAAAACTTTAATCTCATTTGCATTTTCAAAATAATCAATTGTATTATTGACTCACCTTCTTTGTTGAAACTCATTCAGTTCAACATTCCTTGCCGTAGATTCAGAAACAATGGATTGCTTTTCCTCAATTATCTACTAATTATGGGCACCATTCTCCACTGTCCACAATATCGGGACTTTTTAACTCAAGCCAGGGCTTTGAAATTTTTGGTATCAGTCTAAATGGTTTTTGTCAGGCTATTCGAAAATAAACCTCGATTAACAAGAATCGGTGCAACGAAGAAATGTTGCTTTAAAAATTAAATGATTCATTAAAATATTTTGGAATTTTTAAAATTTTTATTTTCTGAATATAATTATCGTTGCCTTAAAGACTTAAAACTAACAAAAGCATCTTTAAATGTCATTCTTGTTTGTTGATAGTTGATTTCTGCAAGGTACTACATATTATGTAGAACGGAGGTCACACCATTTAGCGCGTGATGAAGACAATGTGCATGTACTCGTATGTATGTAAATGCTTCCAACTGCGTTACGATAATATCTATTACCTAAGAATACTCGTATATGGGCTACTTCAAATACAAAAAGACTAGAATAATTCCAGAATGCATTGCTTCGACGATTCACCAAAAGTCCCTGCTTCGTCAGTAATAGCATAATTAAAACGGGCTCGAAAATTCCTCCACTCCGAAAACATATAATAGATTTAGTCAAAACATTTGACTCCAAATTAGAATCGAATTCGAATCCCTATATCTCCAACCTCGGCCCCTGGACTCCCAGCACCGACCCCCTCCGTGTCCGCCCAAACTCCATCTTATACCCACCATTACCTTAGTGAGCGGGCTTAAATATAAAATTGCTGTCAGCAAAGTCCATTTCGTTTCGTGGTAATATGAAATAAGATATTTTGTGAACATTAGCGGTGGGCGAAGCGGCTCGGTTTAGTGAACCGGATCACTAAATCAGCTATCTGTAAAGACAATCCACGTGAAAACTGGACGAAAAAAGTATCGTGTGAGAGCGTCTTAAGGACGTCTTTAGGATGGCCAAGGGAGCGAGGGAGAGTGCACGGTGCGGGGGGAAGCGAACCGCCGTTCAATCGAGCCGGATCACCGAACCGGTACACTACAAAAAGCTGATTTAGTGATATAACAAGTTGTTTTGATGAGATGATTATTTATTCACTTTTAAATAACGATTTATAAATTCTGCGTATAATTATATATAATGAATCAGAGTTTGCTGATCTATATGAATATATATTTTTACGTCATAATATTTTATACTGGAGTCCCTTATTATTGACTATGCAAAAATCTAAATTATCTAGGTACTTTGACGTTTATAACTCATTTATTCCAGAAACGAAAAAAAAAGTAGTGATTTTTCGATCTGCGGCAACGACATGACATGTATTTACGTTAAACTTATTATTTGCCTGGCATGTTGAGCACAGCGGCCATATAATGAAATGTGCAAACCTTAAACACTGAAAAAATAAACCGGTAGAAGTGTATTGTGGGCGTGTTCATGTGGCAGAAGCAAGCAAAAAAAAAACTTACGTCGATGATATTAATCAAACATTTTCAAATATCGAAATTCTTTCTAGAGCAGATAATCAATTTCATTCAAAGGTCATAAATTGACGACATCAGTTTTCTTTCTCATCGTTATAGATCACACTAGTGATGATCTCGACGGTTCCAACGAACAATGTCGGATGCGTAAATTGGTAACTTTGCATAAGATCTGTGGTAGTTGCAATAATATGTTTTTCCAATGAAATAAATAGGGGTTTATGCAAAATATAAAAAAAAACACTAAATTTCTTCATCTTAAAAATAATAAAAATATAGACGTGAAACTCTAAAGACACGAAACTTTAAACAGCTCTAATAGGAAGATACCATTTGCACATCCGACATCGTTCGTTGGGACCGTCGATCTGTTATTGTACGCTGTAATCAAGTTACAATGGTGGCGTATTTAAAAATCCTTCTTCAACGAATGAAAAATATAAATCTTGATTATTGACAAACAGAATCACTGCGAATTGAGAAACTAAAAAAACTACAATATTGAACAATTCAAACGTTTCTGTTTATTTGTGACGGAAATACATTTTCACAACAATTGGGTTGGTACCGTATCAAAAATTCAAGGCGAGGAATTCGTGCACAATTCATTTAGATTTAAAATGCTTTGACCACAGATGAAAGGGAAATCTTCAATTGAATCTGGCCACGATCATGACGCAACAAAAGATAAATCACCGAACCAATTTATGAGCTAGAGCATTCAACTAACAGAGAAGCTAAAATGTTTGCGTTTAAAATTTAATTCGACGTAAAATAACTGTACGAATAGAATCCTAGTTTATAACAATCACTTTATAGTTTATAATTTCTTCAAATGCTTGGTAACTTTGTGGCATCATTATTAATTATATAAATTGAAAATACACTTTGTATATACCACTTTATATTTTATTCTATTTCGGAAAGTCAATAGTTAAAATTTTATCATTTTGTACATGTACGAGTATTGTGTAGTAAACCAAAAATATACCTTCAATTTATTTTTTATAACTTATTGAAGTTTGTAAACCTCATTGTAATATTTTAATCATTGAAGAAGATAATATTAACACATCCCAAATGAACCACGAAACCGAAAAAACAACAGCAATTAAATCCGGGGTAACCGCTTAACCAACTTGGTAATGAGAGCAGTTCAATTTACGCCATTTACACCGATATCATACTTCATGTTCAAGATTTGTTAATATTATCCTCCATTTTTATAAATCCCATATTATTGGCTGCTATCCTTATGATTATTGCAAAGTTTCATCCCGAACTCAATTGTAATCTGGATAGGGTCTCGAATATACCTACCCGATTTTTATTTATATGAGACATCTATTGACTTATTTTACAAGTCTGGAAATATATATTCAATTTATTTTTTATAACTTATTGAAGTTTGTAAACCTCATTGTAATATTTTAATCATTGAAGAAGATAATATTAACACATCCCAAATGAACCACGAAACCGAAAAAACAACAGAATTAAAAAGATTTCATCTGGGATGCGACTGATCAAAAATGATCAAAAATAAACCATTTATGGATTTCCACATTTCGACTTTACCTTTAATAATAAAAGATATAAAAATAAAAATAAATCAAGAATAAAACCAAATTATAAATCGCTCACGACAGGTAGAATAAAAATGATATTACGGAATTCTTATTCAGTACTAGCTGATGTGTACCAGGGTTTGCTCGGGATTTAAAAAAATATATTTTGTTAATAAAGTTATGAAGTTGTGAATTCTTGCTTGTCCCTTTAGTGCCATAATTGATTTGACAGCGAAAGTAATTCCTTGTGACGATTATTGCTATCTCTGAACAATGAAATAAAGAAACGTTCATTTGAAAAATTTATTTCATTCCAAACATTTATTTTTACAAAATATATCTAAATAATAAAGTTCTTAGGTAGGTACTTGTACCTACTTGTGTTTTCCATTTTGAAAATATTCTACCCGAACAAACCTTCTTTTGAATATGTAATCTGTGGCTAACCAGAGTGGTATATCTATGGGCAAACCTCTATATAACATGGCGGGTTAAATGTTTTTCATACTAATTTTAAAACCTTATAGCAACAGTTTTACATGTTGGACTTCATCCAATCTACACTCTAAACCTTTCGAGCATTAATGAGAACAAACTGCTATTTTCAGCGAAACTGGTTGAGTAATTTTTTGAGAAAATCGAGGACAGACAGACAAGAATTCAATTTTATGTATTAAAATTTGTGATAATTGAATTGCATTCCACAATAATTAATATCTGTATTTTGTTTTTTGTAATCCAATAGAACTCCTACCATTTGTATATATGGCATGCTGGGCCAATTGATACTACCATAACCGACTCGTGTAAAAGAAAGAGAAGCTATGTGCTCGTACATATATTTTTTAATGTAACTTTGAGGTACATACAAATTACATTGTACAATACAGTTATTATGAATCTCAGATTTGATACTACTTTTCCATTAGAAGAATTTGCTTGTATATGGAAGAAATATGTTATCAGTATATAATTTTAATTAATTAAGTGCATCTAACACCTTTAATTATAGCTAATTTATTGGCTTCTTCTGAAACATTTTGTGTTAAATATTTAATATGTGAGTCTATCTCGTTAATCATGGTAATTTGATTTCTTGCAGATTACCTTTGGGGAGATAAAACATTTTTTCTTTAAATATTTTGATTGTAAATTAAGTACGGGACAAATACTTCCCACATTATATTTTGCGTGTCTTTACGGGGCAGAAACTGCAGGATTTCCCACTTAGTTTCATACAAAGCTTAATTATGGATTTGATGGCAAAATACCCACCCAAACCGAATGATCTTTTTATAAAATTAAAGTTATAGTAAATGTCTATCTAGTACGGATTAGAAGTATTTATTTATTTATTTTTGTTTTAAATTATGATTTTTCATGATTTTAGAGGCAACTTCGGAAATTATTTGCAGGTTAAAACTAACTAACTAACTAACCATCACGCCGTTTCCCCGCAGGGGTAGACAGAGAGGACGGACCGCCAAACAACTCGATCTTGTCATACACTTCTTGCTTCATTCACATTCATACAACTTCTTCTTCCATTCAAATTCGCGTCATATATTCTCCATACACTCCTCTCTTTGTTCATTCGCTCTCCATGTCCAAACCATCTAAGCATCCCTTTCGTGATCTTGCTCACTACGCTTACATCAGCCTTGCATTCTTTACGAATCTCAACATTTTTCATACGATCATATATGGTTTTACCACAGATTCGTCTCAGAGATCTCATTTCTACAACATTCAGTCTACTTTCGTACTTCCTCTGCCAGTTCCATGCCTCACTGCCACACATCAGGGGTGGTATCAATGGGTTAATGGTATTTTTTTTAAATGGTCATAATTGCTATGTAAATACGATTACATACCTGTAAAATTAAAAAAAAAAAAAAAAATCAAACAACTTTAAAAAAATGTTTTTTCGGTCGATATTTTAGAATACGTACGGAAAATTTGTGTTCCAAAATAAATTAGTCGTTTTTAATTTAAGCCCACCATCTGCTGATTTTAACACTTATTAAATATATACCATTTTCCGATTTGGGGTGATAATTTTGGCCTCAACTTAGAAAATTATTTGCGGGTTTATTGTATATTTTTTTAAATTATCGTATTTGTTATGTAAATATGATTACGTAAATAAAAATAAAACATTTAACGAAAAACGTTTTTTCGGGTTGATATTTTAAATGATGTACGGTAAATTTGTGTTCCAAAGTAAATTGGTCGCTTTTAATTAAACTATTTTTCATCTGCTGATTTAACACTTATTAAATATATGCCATTCGATTTTGGGTGATAATTTTTTTTTAATGCCTCAGCGAAATTATTTGCGGGTTTATTGTATATTTTTTTTTAAATATCGTATTTGTTATGTAAATATGATTATGTAAATAAAAATAAAACATTTAACGAAAAACGTTTTTTCGGGTTGATATTTTAAATGATGTACGGTAAATTTGTGTTCCAAAGTAAATTAGTCGTTTTTAATTTAAGCCCACCATCTGCTGATTTTAACACTTATTAAATATATACCATTCGATTTGGGTGATAATTTTGGCCTCAACTTAGAAAATTATTTGCGGGTTTATTGTATATATTTTTTAAAATATCGTATTTGTTATGTAAATATGATTATGTAAATAAAAATAAAACATTTAACGAAAAACGTTTTTTCGGGTTGATATTTTAAATGATGTACGGTAAATTTGTGTTCCAAAGTAAATTAGTCGTTTTTAATTTAAGCCCACCATCTGCTGATTTTAACACTTATTAAATATATACCATTCGATTTGGGTGATAATTTTGGCCTCAACTTAGAAAATTATTTGCGGGTTTATTGTATATTTTTTTTTAAATATCGTATTTGTTATGTAAATATGATTATGTAAATAAAAATAAAACATTTAACGAAACGTTTTTCAGGTTGATATTTTAAATGATGTACGGTAAATTTGTATTTCCAAAAAATAAATTAGTCGTTTTTAATTTAAGCCCACCATCTGCTGATTTTAACACTTATTAAATATATACCATTCGATTTGGGTGATAATTTTGGCCTCAACTTAGAAAATTATTTGCGGGTTTATTGTATATATTTTTTAAAATATCGTATTTGTTATGTAAATATGATTATGTAAATAAAAATAAAACATTTAACGAAAAACGTTTTTTCGGGTTGATATTTTAAATGATGTACGGTAAATTTGTGTTCCAAAGTAAATTAGTCGTTTTTAATTTAAGCCCACCATCTGCTGATTTTAACACTTATTAAATATGTACCATTCGATTTGGGTGATAATTTTGGCCTCAACTTAGAAAATTATTTGCGGGTTTATTGTATATTTTTTTTAAAATATCGTATTTGTTATGTAAATATGATTATGTAAATAAAAATAAAACATTTAACGAAAAACGTTTTTTCGGGTTGATATTTTAAATGATGTACGGTAAATTTGTGTTCCAAAGTAAATTAGTCGTTTTTAATTTAAGCCCACCATCTGCTGATTTTAACACTTATTAAATATATACCATTCGATTTGGGTGATAATTTTGGCCTCAACTTAGAAAATTATTTGCGGGTTTATTGTATATTTTTTTTTAAATATCGTATTTGTTATGTAAATATGATTATGTAAATAAAAATAAAACATTTAACGAAAAACGTTTTTTCGGGTTGATATTTTAAATGATGTACGGTAAATTTGTGTTCCAAAGTAAATTAGTCGTTTTTAATTTAAGCCCACCATCTGCTGATTTTAACACTTATTAAATATATACCATTCGATTTGGGTGATAATTTTGGCCTCAACTTAGAAAATTATTTGCGGGTTTATTGTATATATTTTTTAAAATATCGTATTTGTTATGTAAATATGATTATGTAAATAAAAATAAAACATTTAACGAAAAACGTTTTTCGGGTTGATATTTTAAAATGATGTACGGTAAATTTGTGTTCCAAAGCAAATTAGTCGTTTTTAATTTAAGCCCACCATCTGCTGATTTTAACACTTATTAAAAATATATACCATTCGATTTGGGTGATAATTTTGGCCTCAACTTAGAAAATTTTTGCGGGTTTATTGTATATTTTTTTTTAAATATCGTATTTGTTATGTAAATATGATTATGTAAATAAAAATAAAACATTTAACGAAAAACGTTTTTTCGGGTTGATATTTTAAATGATGTACGGTAAATTTGTGTTCCAAAGTAAATTGGTCGCTTTTAATTTAATTTAAAGTCCACCATAATGCTTATTTTTTATTTTATTATTACATTATATTTTCAAAGCAGACGGAGTAAAACTTTTTTTTAACTAACTAACTAAGCATCACGCCGTTTCCCCGCAGGGGTATTCAGAGGGGACGGACCGCCAAAAAACTCGATCTTGGCATACACTTCTTGCTTCATTCACATTCATACATCGTCTCATACATAAGTTTTAATTTTATATTTCATTATATTTTCAAAGAAGATGGGGTAAAACTTTTTTTAAATCACCGGTTAGCCCCCAAATAATTGTTAAAGGTCCCTCTAAAATCGCGAAAAATCAATTTCTTTAATGGCCTATATTTTATAATGTAAAACAAAAATAAATAAATTACTTCTCATCCGTACTAGATACTTACTACACTTTTTAATGAAAAAAAAATCATTAGGTTTAGGTGAGTATTTTGGCCTCAAATCCAAAATTAAGTTTTGTATGAAACAGACAGCGCAGCCGTTCCTCTTAAGGACGTAGGTAGAATTCTGAAATAATATACTGTCCAAGAATATATTGTTGCTATAAATTCATTTGAAGAGATTTCACAGTTTCTTGTGCTCGTAGTTAATGAAGTAACCTAGCAATTAAAATATTATTTATCTACGTTTCTAGCCTATCGAAACAAGATCAGCATCTAAATATCATTTCATAGTACAATTATTCCGGTTGCCACCTTAATTGTTACCTGCACAGATTTTATATAGATGATAATTACAGGTCATAAAATATAACATTAATAAGATCGTCCCCCAAAAGCAAAACAACACTCGTCGAAGAGTTGAATTTTTAGAAAGTGTTCATATGATGAAAGGAGCTTTGTCTCTCACCCAGGTTCTTAGTTCTCTGATCTCAAGTTCAATTTTTTTGCCACGTATTGACATGATGGGGTCATTGGGGTTCAGTAGAAAACAGGTAACTTAGTTGAGTGTCAAGTTTTTTTATTAATTCACAATGTAAAACACATTCTTTACTGGTAGGTATTATGGGTTTCACTTAATTACACGAACTGTGTCTACGGGTAATCTGCATACGGTCCAGTGGGGAGATTATCAGTCTTCTCGATGTTGGTGTTGGAAGTCTCGGTGAGCAGGTGGTACTTCCGGTAGGGGGAGGTTTTGGTGCCGGGCGGACACGTGGTTCGGCTTCCGCTTGACGTCCGGTTTCAGACGGTTCAAGAGGATGATCAGCAGGATGCTAGAGGCGCTCGACTGCTGTCTGCTGGTGATTCCTTCGGCTGTGGGTATGTGCCTTGATGGGATCACGGCGCCGGAGGGCAGGAGGTGAAAGGCACTCGACTGCACTCGAACGGTGGGCGTTGGGGTTCGGCGGTTCCTGCCGAGTCTTCCCGCAGCGTCTCAGGCTGGGGATGCAAGCGGCCTGCTTGCTTTGAAGGAGACGGGAGTCTCGACTACGACCACTGGCCGGACGGTCTCTACTGACTCGTCTCTGTCCACTACTGGTTTTTCCTTCGGCCAAAGTCCCCCTTTTTAATCGTATCCGAACTTTTCTTCGGGTTCCTTCGTGAACTCCGAACTGTGGATCGGTGGCTTTTAATTAGTTCGCTGTTGCCGACCGAGTTAATCCTCTTAACTGCTCGCTCCTTCTGGCGACTGCAAAATTCCCGGAATTTAAAGCCGGGCGTTTGTAGATTAGCCGCAGGTAGACAGACCCCGGGTACCGTATTCGGGATTAGGATAGCTCGGTGTTTCCCGTACTTGTATCAATATACTATAGAAACTAACATGATAGTTTTACCATTTAAAAAAATTTCCACGTTGTCACAACCGGCAAGATCTATCATTATCTTTGTAACTTTAAAATATTTTGACTGTCAAAAATAAAACTGGACACGCCAACCTACCCGGACAGGTTGGTGCATTTGTGCATTATGCCCGAAATCTCCATGAAGGCGAATGTGGAATATGCCTGAGAAGGACTTCACCCGGCATAACATCGAGTACGGCTGGTTCCCTGATCATTTTAAATATATTTTCCTCTCATTTTTTGGCATATTGTATAACTGTTTGCGTAGACATTAAGGTAATTTTTTCCAGTTGGAACTCAATTGAAAAACACATAATAAAAGAAAAAAGAAAAATGCTTTCAGATTCACAAAAATAAATAAAAGATATTTTCAGAATTTGCGGAAATAAAAGAATAGGTTCTAGGTTCTTAGTTTGGGTTTTATCTTTCTTAAAAAAACCCAAACTAAGAACCTAACAACGTGTATTTTAAATATCCATTTTACATAGTTGGCACCATTGACAAATGTCGTTTCATACAAACATTAAAAATGGCGTCAATTCTTCTTCAATATTTAGGCGTTTTTATATATATAAAAAAAGTTTAAAATGAAGTGCATTTTTTTGGACCTCCTCGTACGCGAATATTTTTTATTTATTTTTATGAATCTGAAACAATTTTTTTTCCCTTCAGGTCTATATCATCTTTGAGTATGCTGTGTGGACGGTTTTTTAGAGGATAGGAAGGAGTAAACTTCGAGCTTGAAGAGACCCATGTTGTAGGATGGAGGAAACACAGAGGCCGGCAGATCGTTCCACAGCCGAGCTGTTGAACACAGGAACGAGTCGTAAAAGCGACCCGTTCTCATATGACAAATGTCGACTGTGTGCAAATGTTGGGCACGCGTTTGGCGTGTTTCCCGACTATGCACCGGTGCCGAAGGGATCAATGATGCTAGTTCCTCAGAGCATCTTCTATTAAAATATCGGTAAAACGAGGACAGCATTCCCACCCGACGCCTGTACTCCAAAGATTGCAATCCGTTTATTAAGATCGCCGAATCTATCAAACGGACCGCCCGTTTCTGCACAGAGTCAAGGGTTTTTTCAGATATTTTGGGACTCTCGACCAGAGGTGGCTGCCAAATTCTACAGTGGGGCGCACTTGCGATTTGTACAGGGTCATCAGTTGTGTACTATTAAAGTATCTGCGGGCTCTGTACAGTACGCCCAGCTTCTGAGAGGCTTACTTTACTCTGGCTTCGATGGAGCCCCCATACCTGAGCTGGTCACTTAAGGTTACACCAAGTATATCAATGGAGGGCTTGTTGGGAAGATTGTTTCCATTAAAGGAGACTAGATTGTCATTTCGATCCATTTTAGACGTAATCAGACATGATTGGGTTTTTGAAACATTAAATTTGACGAGGTTGTTCTTACCCCAAGAGGAGACCCTCTCGAGGTAACCGTCCATTCTCTGCTTCAAAGTCCTCCGAGCCGTTGGAGTTTGTGTGCCCTTTGGGGGCTTGTCAAACAAAAAGCTATCATGGACTGTACTGTCATCCGCGTAACAATGGATTAGTGCACATGTCAAGAGGTCATTGATGTGCATCAAAAACAATGTCGGAAACAGAACCGATCCTTGTGGGACGCCAACATTTATTGAATGCGAGGAAGGGATGAAACCATCAGCAACCGTCTGAATCGATCTCTCCCTCAGAAAGTCGGCAATCCACGTACACAAGGAAACGAGAAGTCCGTAAGAAGGCAGTTTGTTGACAAGTCCTCGGTGCCAAACCCGGTCAAATGCCTTAGAAATGTCCAGTGAGACCGTTTGAATCTCACCATAACGTTCCAGGCACCGCCCCCAAACATGTGTCACATACGCGAGAAGATCACCGTACGAGCGGTTCCGCCGGAATCCGTACTGACGGTCGTTAATAATTTTGTACTTCTTGAGGTATGTGAGCAGTTTGTCGTTGGTCACACCTTCCATTACCTTGGACAGAACTAATGTGATCACTAGTTTGTTTAGTTTCATAAAATATTTGTTTCATAAAATATATATACATTGTTCTAGTACATAAAATATTTAGCTTTCTAATGCAGCCGGTTCGCTTCAAACTTCGACGTAGCGACCAGCAGGTAGCGGTAACGAGATCTATCTAATTTTATACTAGTACAAAACAATCTCGAGCCCGCATCATGAAGTTTAGTATCCACCTCTAGAAATAGGAGTTCCGGAGACATCTTGCCTTCAACAACCGCTAGCAAGAAGTAACAAGTTACGGCTGGTACGCACATCACTATAATCGGTACTCGAGCCACTCTCCATCTCGTAAGCGCTCGTTTTGTTAGAAAGCTCAAAGTAAGAACATCGCCAGATGAGCAAGTAGTTATGAGGTAGGGTAATCAACATGCATCGAAGTTTACAGATATTTTTTAACAGTTTATCCATATTTTATCCTTGAGAATAAAATCCACTACTAAACTAACAATGGTGCTTGAAATAAATAGGTATTGCATATTATTTATCGTTCTGAACCACGAGTATTGAGGTAATAATTTCACTATTTATGTAAAAAAAAAATTTTAAATGTTTCCTAAAATACAATTCCTAAAATACCATTACCATTTTACACTACATGTTTATGATATATGTACCAGCTGGAATTGTATTTAGCTGCACAGATAGCAAACAATTTGTCACCTGAATGCAGAAGTATAGTCGCAAACGAGTCAATTTTATTTTTATTTACTCATTGTGTTCTTTGTGCAACTGATGTTCTTCAGAAAGATCTTAACTAGAATCATCATATACATATTTCCATCGATTTTGACGCGACATGTGCAGAAAAATTATATTATGAGAGAATCCACTTTCAAAACTTTAAATGCCTTCCCTGTAAAATTTGCTTAAATGAAATTAGGATACTTCTGCATTCAGATGACGAATTGTCAAAACTAAAACCGTTGTCATTTTTAATGCATGCATAACGATAGAAATTGTGATAAATAACTCTTACATGAGGACATACTCGTAATGGCTTTATTGTGTTCTTTTCCCTTATCTTTTATTGTTTTATAATTAAATTACACACGATTTTTTAATATTACCTACCTCTTATTGCTTCATAATAAATGCGTCGGAGCATAAAAGTAAATTAACTATATTATTATTTTTTCACACTTGACGGAGCCTACTTGACATCAACCAAGCGCAATGTAACCACGGATTTGTTTTTAGACCAAGTTCAACTGAACACTTTCATTGTTTGATTGCTAGGTCAAATCCCAATATAAGATGATGGAATCAATTTCGTACTTCTATATTATTAATGACGTACTTAGCAATTGAAAAAGGAGGTTCGAAACTCTCGAATCCCACCGCTAGATCGCTCATAGTTACGCAAACGACCGCTAGAGTGCTCGCGCCGTCAAGCAGCCATTTCGCGTCAGTTGTAAGTAAAATTGCTACTATGCAATACAAGGAATTCTGTGTTCGAGAGTTCAACTGAGTCGGCAACTGTAGTGCAGCATACCTCTCGTCTCCATTTTAACATTGAACCTCCAACTAGAAAGAGCATTTGTGGTTCGTATGTGCAAACTGGGTGTATCCGTAAAGGAAAAAGTCCTAGCCGGCCGCCTGTATCAGAGGAAAACGTGCAAAATTGAGTAAATCATATAAAATAACCCTGTATATACATACATAGTTAATCATATTAATCAGTTAAAATATATTTCGCACTGCAACATCGAAATGCGCATACAAATTGTCGAAAACTGAAAAAAAGAAAAAAAGAAATGTCTGCGGGTAAGTAACTGACGGAGTTGTTCCAACCAACTTAATGAAAAAAAAAACACATAATCGGTAGAAACCGTACCTCAGAGATCAGCAAACTAACCACTTACCGCACAGGGGCTGGCATTACCTTTATTTAATATTTTTTGCGATTCTCAGAAAATTAACGACACTCTAATGTCGCCAGGCCCCCTAGCATAGAACATCGATAAAGGATTTATCGATAATGTCGATAACTTGTCATCGTTCCCAAGCAAGACCGCAGACCGCCAACGACCCAACAACAGTTCAAGTCAATAAAAATAATCATATTTAATCGATTTGAACTGTTTTTTTTGGTTGTGAGCGATCTGCGGTCGCGCTCGGGAATTATGACAAGTTACCGACATTATTGATAAATCCTTTATCGATGTTCTATGCTAGGGGGCCTGGCGACATTAGAGTGTCGTTAATTTTCTGAGAATCGCAAAAAATATTAAATAAAGGTAATGCCAGCCCCTGTGCGGTAAGTGGTTAGTTTGCTGATCTCTGAGGTACGGTTTCTACCGATTATGTGTTTTTTTTTTCATTAAGTTGGTTGGAACAACTCCGTCAGTTACTTACCCGCAGACATTTCTTCGCTCAACCGGTTTCTCCTCTTCTGCGAGCACCGACACTGATGTCTGCAACCAACCTACATAATACCCAACCCAATAAGGTATTTCCAACCTGGAAAATAAACAAGTTCAAGGCAATCTAAGTTATGAACGCTTTTTCATGGTTACCAGCGCACAGTGCCAATTTGAAAAATAAACCAATCGTGACCGTTACAGAGAAAAACAAACAAAACCAGAGATTAACAGCATCTACATATTATCTGTTCTCCTAGAAGAAACCATTTTCTGAGTATTTGTTTAGTAAATGATACTGTGAAAGGATGCTTGTACAAAAGGACCCATCAAATAAATTTACTTTATTCAAAGTTTCTTAAGATATTTGATTAATTACTGTAATGTGCCCTTGAGGCCTTCGGTGATTTTTAACCTTTCCTTACCGGTAAGAATGAAAAAATACTAAACACAGAGTTAATGTTTCAGGTAATCCTCCTCAATACTCGTACATTTATGTATTTGATAAAATGATAATTACAAAGTATATGTACCTATTAAACGCAACAGAAAAAAATGTATCCTAGTCGAAAAATCAGGAAAAACTAATCGATATATTATACGAATGTCTGCGTGCGTTGCTAACATGCCGAGTGGTACGGTAGTAAACGCGAAAGGTGCGAGGTTTCGCACGCCGTGCCACGATGCTCGGTAGGGACTGTATCTGGCGGTCTGCCGCCAGTAATGGACGTTTTATGCGTGACCGATGTTTTTTCCTCGTTTTTAGCACTCATACAATATTTTACTCATATGTATAATATGTTCATTATGTACTATCATAAAAATGATTTACGTAAGTAATCAATCTTCCAATTAGAGGTAAAACTCATTAAGTACCATATTTGCTCTACGACACGTGGTGACTTTTACCTTTAATGGGGCGAAATTTAAACTATTCGTTTAACTTTAAAATCACAAACATTTAAACGTGTAGGTACACCGTACACTAAGTGTATAGCACCGTAAGAGAAAGGTTGACGTAAATGCCAAAAAAAGCTATTTATACCACCTGAAGTAGGTACTGTGAATATATTTATTTCGCATGACATATATGGTAATAATAGTGGATGCACATAATGTCGAGATAGTTGTCATGCTGATAAGGTGCACATTGTGTTGAGTGCCCAGTATCTACAGCAGAGATGGACAACCCGTGGCCCGCGAGCCCATTTCGTGCAGCCCGAGTTGCCTTCTCGTGCGGACTACTTGACTAAATAAAAAAAAACAACAGCATTTTATTGATTTTATCTTGGCCTACAAAATTGTTCACCTTCGGCGCTTTCTATGTGCCCCCTGTAATTAATATGGTCTGTAGGGATACACCACCAAATATTGTTTGTGACAACGTAGAAGTAACGGATGTGAGTTTTGGTATTTCTTATAGCATTCGTTCGGATCTCCAGGTGCTATGACCAACATATTAACGGATTCCGTTCTGTTCCACCAACATACGAAATAGTATTGTGACAAACTTGTGTGTCTTCAATATTTTGATTCAACCACACAACATTTCAATAAATATTCTTTAAAACTTCGACATAAAAGAATCGACGGCATTTATTGGTTTGACTTCGGATATGGAAAATTACCAACTGCAATAATAAAAAAGGTTACCCGACCAAATTTTATATGAAAACCTTTAAATGAAATTAAAAAATAAATAAATTGATATCATATCTAAAGATTTGAAATGTGATATTTTAGATAGGTAACGTGTTAAATTTTGGTTTATAATAGGTACCTATATAACGTACTGGCTTCGTAAAATTGGAACGTTTGTATGGTAATCAAGTTTTAAAAAATCTACGCTTGCAACGCCACTTAGTGCAAACCATGGCGAACATCCAAAAAGGTTGTGCATAACTGACCTGCGGCTACAGTATTGTCTCTCTACGTCCCCAATAGTAACATACTCGTATTATACGATAAAATTATGCGTCATAAAAATACGCCATCTCTCAAAGTGAGAGGTATTTCATATTATAGCTGTGATTTGATAAATTGCTTTTACCCATACACAATTACACATTATAATATATTGGTATTATATGAGGATGATGTGATATGAGTGTGATTTTTTATAATAATACACATTCATATCAGTTCAGTATTAATACGAGGTGTGTTCAAAAGAAAAGGTGAATTTTGAATTTTCGCGGGCTGTGTACATTCGATTACGATTTTTTTTTTGTTATGTTGGTACACATATGTTTATCATATGTTAGCATTATCAGCCATTTTGGATCAGTGGTTTGTTTTTGACAACTGGAAAGGTTAGTCGCGTTTTTGGGTGTTCTTCGATTTTTTACTTTTTTATTATTTTAGTAAAAAATCGAGAAAAATCTATTTTTTGTATTTTTTGAAGAAATTCTGATAAGGACATGGAAAACAAAGCAAATCTAAAATTTCACTTTAATCGGACGAATGAGGCCCCAGAAAACGGCTATCAAGTTCCTACCAAAACTAGGAAATTCCTCTATAGGATTAACAATTATTAACAATTTTTTTCTAAAAAGAAGCAATTTTTTTGAAGAAATGCTGATGAGGACATAGAAAATAAAGCCAATCTAAAATTTCACTTCAATCGGACTGATGATGCCTCAGAAAACGAACCTAAATAAAAAATCGAAGAACATCCAAAAACGTAACCATCTCCTAATAAAGAAACATCCATTTGAACATTTTATTTCATTCCAAACGTTTATTTTTTTCAAAATATATCTAAACCATAAAGTTCTTAAGTAGGTACCTACTTGTGTTTTCCATTTTAAAAATATTCTTCCCAAACAAACCTTCTTCTTTTGAATATGTAATCTGTGGCTAACCAGAGTGGTTAATAGGATAACCGCAATACAACATGGCGGGATCAATGTTTTTCATACTAATTTTAAAACGTTCCAGCAACAGTTTTACATATTGGATTTCATTCAAACTACTCTCTAAACCTTCCCGGCACTAATTAAAACAAACTGTGCTATTTTGAGATATAGATGTAGTTAGATAGTGCAAGTGGTGGACCGGATAGACTCTATATAGTTTAAGGAAAAATAATGTATAGTTACTCGGTTAAAGGGAACTCCAATTTGAATCTATTGCAAATGAACAGCAATGGTTTAAGTCTCTATTTTTTTTAAAGTAGATTCCCCTAAATAAAGAAACGATATTTCCTCCAGCCTCACAGCATTTTCCAATTATTAGGGGTGACATAGTATCACTAGCTCCAGGCAGGAAATTAATGTGTGATAAATCTTGTTCGTGTCTGAAAAACGACATCATATGCCTTGTACACGTTGGATTATTATTATTATTTTTTTTTAAAGAAAGACAAATATTCGCAGGTTACGTATAACCTGACAATATTTGAAAATCTCCCACTACCATCACAGTAAGCGGAAGATGTTGCCTGTGTCGTAATGGAGGACTTAGCCAGCCGAGGAATTGAACTCACGTCGCCTGGGTGAGACCCAAACGCGATGCCAACTCAGCCACTTTTGTAGATACATCGATGACATACTCGTATGTCAGTGTTAGAATATTGTATATTCTTACAGCTGTACTGTAATCTGGTAGATTCACGATATATTCCGATATAGGGCTTCAGTCGTGTGTATACACATAAAAGATTACGCTATCAGACCTAATCTGGCTGTTGGCATTGGTAAATAACACGACATAATAAAATTATACCGACTCGTGTACCTGAGAATTCGTATTGTTTTTTTAACTGCACTATTCAAATTCTTACTTATGGTGTCACACCTCACCCACATGAAGAAATCAATATAGTTCTGCTGCATAACATAATTTAGCTGATTCTTCAAAGATGTTTTATGTCGTGTTATATTGAGGCAAGAAAAGTTTTTTAGAAACATTTACTGAACACTAGCTGATGTGTTAACCGGCCTTGTTCGGGATTATTATTTTTTTTTTGGAATAAAATTATGAAGGTGTGAATTCTTGCTTGTCGTTTGGGTGCCATAATTGATTTGACAGCGAAAGTAATGCCTTGTGACGACTATTACAACATTATTACAACAATGAAACATTAATTTGAAAATTTTATTTCATTCCTGATATATATATTTTTTAAATATATCTAAACAATAAAGTTCTTAAGTAGGTACCTACTTGGATTTTCCATTTTGAAAATATTCTACACAAACAAAATTTCTTCTTTTGATTATGTAATCTGTGGCTAACCACAGTGGTAACCTCAATACACCAAGCGGGTTCAATGGTTTTCATACTAATTTTAAAACGTTATAGCGACCGTTTTACACATTGGACTTCATTCAAACTACTCTCTAAACCTTCCCGGCACCAATAAGAATAAACTGTGCTATTTTCAGCGAAACCGGTCCTGTAATTTGAGGATAAATTGAGGACAAACAAACAAACAAACTTACACTGATTTTAATATGTATAGATAAACCACAATAATAATAAATTCATACATACATCTTTAATTTAATATATAGATGCGACAGTACATATATTGTAAGAATGTTTTGCGAGTATATTATTAGTAATTTGTATCAGTTATATATTTTTTAATTAATTACTATAATTATAAAAAATAAAGTATTTAGAATTATTAATACTAATCGATTGTCATTCAATATACAGGTGCAGTAATCACGGATCTTCGCATTTGATTCATTGCCCACTACCTGCTTCCTACTCGTCTGATTTCTAGAGGTCATTTAAGAAAAAACCAATCCGGAAAACAGTTTTTTACGTGTTGAGATACGGTACTTGTCATTCCATTGTCGTACACATTCCAATAGAAACTTTCATTTTATTTATACTTCTTTTCGTCAATTATTTCCTATAATTTTATATGTAAACAAAAATGAGATATCTTCTTCAATCTATCTTTTATCTTCTTCTATTATCTAATGAAGAATGTCCCGGCCTGTGTGTGTTTATTTCGTACACAAATCTACAGTTTTATTCCGAGCATAATGAAATTTTACACACTTCGAAAACAAGAGGAAGGTCACTGTTTACATGAGATTTCTAAACCCACCCCATTCTCCTTTCCTAACCCTTAAAGCAGGATATTGGTATTTCTTAATGAAATTTTGCCCACTAAACTTAACGTTCAAAATAAGAGGAAAATTACTGGGTAGGGATAAGGATTAATACATCATAAAAAATATACTCCAAACCACACATGACCCCGGGCAATGCCGGGTACTTCAGCTGGTCTTAAATAATCAAACCGCTGTGTACAATATTGTAAAGGCTATGGTGCAGGCTATTCATAATAGTTTGTTTTTCAAGAAAACTATTAAGGTTACCAGAGCATGCCGCGACAATTCATCTTTTTTCATTCAACAGTTTTTTTTTCTGGTAAAAGCTGAAAGAGGAATTTTCCTTCCCGAAAGAAGTTCACACGGTCTTTCCTGTGTAAAAAGCTGAGATTTGAAAAGGGAAATTCGTCTCGCTTAGAAATGGCTTGTTTGGTCGCGAAATTCGGAAGAAAAGTCACGGCTGGCACTTCCTAGTTAAATTTATTTAACGATTAACTGAACTGTAATTTGAATTCGTGCAAATTTTAACTTCTGGGATACTGGCTGTGCATTATGCAACCTTCACCTACGTATGACTATTAGCCGGTGAAATTGCATAGCAATAGTGAAAGTAATGAAAATAATTAAATTGAAGAAGCGTTAGGCATAATATGTAATATAATGTATTCTCAAAATAAATCGGAATTTCCGGCATATAAGCTATATCAACTTTCATTAAAATTATCATGTGATAGTTCAGTTTAAAAGTTTACAATAATATAATAAAAGTGATGCTTTCAAATCTCTTTGCAACGTTTAGGCTCGGTTTCTCCATTGCCGTATTACTTTCCGGTGGGTAGACCCCTACCCCTACTTACTCAAAAGTACATTTTCTATTGTCCACTTGTTCTGTTGTCATGTGTGTTTTGATATTTTACCCATCCCTCCTAATACTTAACTGCCCTATACTGCAAAGTATTATTTAAGAAAGAATAATTATTTTCAACGATAAAATCAAATACTTGTGTCACACGCATTGTCCCCTCGCGTTGTCACACAGGAGATAATTACTTGAAATATATTTAACTGCAGTCATTTTTGACATCGTTTATGCAATCTGACATTGAGTTTTTGATCGTGGTCCAGATTAGTCGTCCCTGTGCAGTAATGAAGCATTGTTTATATACCTACTTGAAAAGAATGCCTTTTTAATATATTGTTATTGTGCAAACGCCATGATACAGCAACGCATTTTATACAAGGTTATCTTTTTTAGTACCGTCAAACTATACAAAATTATCAACAGTATCTCCCCATCAGCCTCGTATTGAGGAGGTACATATTACGTTATTGTTATTAAAAACGTTTGACGGTTTAAAAATAGATACTTTTAAATTTGTGGAAATAAAGAAAAATGTATTTCCTTTGCTGCTCATAGCGTGAAACTAAATTAGCTCGTAGGGAAATGACCATCTCCCTCACTCCAATAAAATACATCATCGTCGAGGAGGACGGGGTGGGGAAGACATTCATTTTGATAGAATCGAAACTAAATTTTTTAGAATTTTAATCTCGATTTTGCTCTCATTTGTCTAAAAACAGTTCAACGTCGATAAGCATTGGCTGGCCTAGTAATACCCTCCGAGCGGAAATTACAAAAGGAGATATATTTATACGGAAGAGAAGAGGAGCGCGCTAATATAAATAATGCTTGGGAGGTAAGTAATAAGCTATGTAATATGAACATAGAAGTAGGGAATGCGGAATCTTAAGGCATTGTTAATCTCAATATTCGTGTTGTCATTTTGTTCAATTTTTCAAATCCAACCACAAGTTAGGGTTATTTTAGGAATGAAACTTTGTACTTTTTGAAGAACTTTTGCGATGATTTTTTCATTAGGCCAAAGATTCATTGCTGACTAGTGAGCATTTGACCCGTAGTAATGCGTAGATTGATATTGCATTAGTAACAGGCGGTAGATAGTGGTTGTGGCACGACAAGTGGCCACTTTTCACGGCACTGCAGAGCGTGCACTGCGCAGCGTGTCGCACAGGAAGCATGGCCCACTGATCGCCGGAAACGGGAAGTGGCTTCTACTGCTTCAGTTCCGATTCCGTCAATCCTGCGACCTGCGCGAGGTACATTGCTGGCGCCAAGGTGGGCCCACACTATAGTTCAAGGTTCAGATTTACATTGTAGAAAACGAAAGGACAATGTAATCGAGGCTAACCTACACCTATTCTCTTCACCCAGAAGGCATCATTAAAATTAAATCAAGGATTCCCACCTCTTTGTGATTAGGAGCCACTTTTTACCATCATTTTCACGGAGATCGACTTCTAATCAGAATCTTGTAATAAATTAATTAAAATTTATTTCTATTCACCGCTTTATTAATTTACACATGTCTACATGTTTCGAAAGGGATGCTTTCTTCATCAGGAATATATAGAATACTAAAAAATAATAATGTCAAGTATAGACAAATGATAAACATAGAACACAATAATAATAGACAAGTTATAAACATAAACGAAAATTGATTAAAGTAGTTAAGTAATTAAACAAAAATTATTATAAAATATCAGAAATTAAAAAAAGGAATTATAATATTAATATGAAAATAAATTCAAGAGATATCATTTAAAAAATATGTATTTGATTGTTAATTAAATTTATTCACTATTAACTCTTTTTCTGATTTCTAAAATTCCAAATCGGTTTAATTGTAAACCGATTGTATTTGTAAGTAAAATTATTATTATTATTAAATTTGTTATTCGATGTTTTATACTCATTTTTTTAAATTAATTATTTACCTACTTTAATCAATTTTTGTTTATTTTTATAATTTGTCTATCCTTAAATTATTGTGTTCTATGTTTAGCATTTGTCTGTACTTGACATTATCATTTTTTATTATTCTATATATTCCTGATGAAGATAACATCGCTTTCTAAACATGTAGATAGGTGTGTATATTAATAAACTAGTGAATGCAATATAATTTTTAATTCATTTATTAATAATGACGCCACAGAGTGAATACCAATCTTTTAAAGAAATTATTACAATTTATAAATTTTTGCTATTTTTGTTGTTATTTAAAGCCATGATCATTATTTTGTTTCACCGATGTCAGTAATTTAAAAATATATGTATATATATATATATATCAATACATATATATATATTTAGCGATCGACCAAATTTAGCTCCGCAATAGATCGGTTTAAAATAAAATGTCAAAAAGTATACGGTTAAAAATTCAACGGTTTTTATTCCGTTTTGCAAAGGGGTTTAGAGAGAAACTGTCTCGTCTCCAAAATGTTAAATAGACCGCTCAAAATAACGAGAATTTGTGTTTGCCCTTAATACAGATTTTTTTGCAATTCTTTGTTGTTGGGATCTATGTTTGATGCGTTAGGATTTCGTTTTATAAAAGCTCTTAAGATTTCTTGAATAAATTTTCTTTGGAATCTGACATTTCAAACAATAAAAATTAATATTAACACATCCCAAATGAACCACGAAACCGAAAAAAACAACAGAAATTAAAAATATTTCAGTCGCATCTGGGACTCGAACCCAGGACCTCTACCTTTTCTTTCCAGACTTGAAAAATAAGTCAATAGATGTCTCATATAAATAAAAATCGGGTAGGTATATCCGAGACTCTATCCAGATTACAATTGAGTTCTGGATGAAACTTTGCAATCATCATAAGGATAGTAGCCAATAATATGGGATTTATAAAAATGGAGGATAATATTAACAAATCTTGAACATGAAGTATGATATCGGTGTAAATGGCGTAAATTGAACTGGTCTCATTAGCTAAGTTGGTTACGCGGTTACCCCGGATAGGTAGAGGCCCTGGGTTCGAGTCCCAGATGCGACTGAAATCTTTCTAATTTCTGTTGTTTTTTCGGTTTCGTGGTTCATTTGGGATGTGTTAATATTATCTTCTTCGATGATTATAATTGTATATATATTTTTATATTTACAAACTTCAATAAGTTATAAAAAATAAATTGAATAAAAATTAACATCATTTATTGGATTGATCTTAAACCTAGCAAAATTGTCACCTGAGGGGCTTCTTTGTGAGCTCTATGTTTGATATTTTAGAGTAAGTTTCCAAATGCTGTTTCTGAAAGTGTATCAGTAACGGAAGAGATTATAATATATCTTATATCGTTCGGAGTTCTCGATTTGCCACGATTAAATATTTAACGGTGTGCATTCTGTTTTAACGAAATACGAGAGATATCGCGCCTAACTTTTGCCCGTATATTTTAAACGAGCCCCCCAAAATTATAACCATTTTTGTCATCGTGTTCTTTAATATTTCGTAATGATGATAACCGATTGTATTTATTGGTTTGGCCTTGAACATGAGCAAAAAAGCAGTAAAATCATAATTATGAAGGTCACCTAATATTTATTTTTTGAATTTTCGATTTCTATAATTCATTATGAATATATTTCACAGAAAATCTATTAACATATATTAAAAATAAAACATTTGTACAACTCGAGCCGCTAGAGGGCGCCAGTGTGGCATGTTGCCATCTCAATTCATTGAAAATGCCGTATTATTATATTTATATGGTATTTGGCAACACTGCTAGAAATAAATTCCGACATATTATGACATTTATATTTTCACAGGTAGGTACCTAAATTACGAAGTAGGTACTTTTGTTTTGTTTCATTTTACCGCCAGCCCCTTATTTTTTGTGTTAGCAAGAGTTATATGAAAAGTACCGTAATCTAGTAACACATTTAATTCCAGCAGGATGTTAGTGACCACACAGTAATGATAAAAGACTAATTTGAAATTATTTTACCTCATATATATTATGTACATATGGATTTGAAAGTGATCATTTGATCACTTATCACTTATCGGTGAACAAAGTCGTGGATATTTTACTAGATATATAATTTATTTTTTTATTGTAAAGGGTCCGCCAAATAACTTTTTTTTTTGAAAATGCTATAAAAAAAAAACTACTGAATATTTTCTCAAATTTCTTTTTTTATTTATAAGTACAATCCTTCCGGTTAATAATGGAAAATAATTTCATTCAAATGGCTGCCTCGGCTGGCCATGCAGTAGCCTCCACGATCGGTCCAATTTTTAAGCACATTATCGATTGTGTGCAGCTGTATTTCACCAATGGCTTCACGAATATTGTCCTTTAAAGCGTCAATTGTCTCTGGCTTGTCGGCGTAACATTTATCTTTGAGGGCACCCCACAAATAATAGTCAAACGGTGTCAAATCGCAGCTCCGAGGTGGCCAAACGACATCAGCTCTGCGGCTGATAATGCGATCTTCAAAAACAGGGCGCAAAACATCGAGTGTAGCTTCGGCTGTGTGGCACGTAGCGCCGTCCTGTTGAAACCAAATGTTGCCAATATCCTCCTCTTCAATGTTTGTGAACAAAAATTCGTTCAACATGGCCCGATAACGATCGCCATTGACTGTAACGGCCACTCCTTGCTCATTTTCAAAGAAAAATGGCCCAATTATGCCTCTGGACCAAAATCCGCACCAAACAGTGACTCGTTTTGGGTGTACCGGCTTTTCAATGTATGCGTGCGGGTTTTCTGTGCCCCAAATACGACAATTTTGCTTGTTTACATACCCGCCAAGATCAAAATGAGCTTCATCCGAAAAGATGATTTTTTTGGCAAAATCGGCATCTTCTGTAAGTCGATCGCAGGCCCACTCAGCGAAGCGCAAACGCATTGGATGGTCAGTTGGCTTCAACTCCTGAACCAATTGGACTTTGTATGGCGTCATATCAAGGTCTTTATGCAAAATTCGTCTCAATGATGTCTCCGAAATGTTCAATTGTTGAGAACGACGGTGAATTGATGTTGATGGCGCTTCACGCACACTTTCTGCCACAGCATCGATATTCTCGGGTGTACGCACTGTTTTTGGCTTTTCACGCTTTGGTTTATCGATGAGGATGCCAGTTTCTTTCACTTTTTTCACAAGATAACGAACATACGGAGCTGACGGTGCTTCTCTTCTTCCAAAAACCGTACGCAATTTTCGCACACATTCTGCAACATTACCATGATTTTAAAAGTAATGTCGCAATATTTCCCAGCGTTGTTCAAGCGTATACACAACCATATTCGCTCAGCGGAAGGATAAAACTAATTATCTGTCAAATCAGACATGAGCTAAGTGTTACCATTCACGAAATAAGCACTAGTTGAAAAAAAAAACTTTAGATGGCGGACCCTATATTATTAATTACATACAATGAGACTTGTACCCGCTGAGCCACTGCAATTAGCTTATCAGCGGGAGTTTGGTTCAACAATATTATATAATACAACAATAAATAACAATCATCATGCAAATGTAGCGCAAAATTAGAAAAATATAGAGATTGCATGCAATGTTGTGATCAATGTACACAAATTTAGATTTTTTAAATATGTAACAGCGTGACAGTTTTACATTACAGAATACTAGAGTCCAATTTCATAATATCGATTTAAAATAATATAATAATAAAAAGCTTGACTTAGTATTAAACAAATTGAGAAATAAATTAAAAACAGCAGTACAGTTTTCTTACAGAGAGGATAAGGAACTTAATAATGAAACTTAAATAGTTTTAAAGATACCCGCAACTATAGTAGATATATATAGGGTTTTTTTTTAGAGGTTTGGCTTTTAAACACCTGTGAACTGGCCTCCACGATCGTGTGATCTCACACCATTAGATTATTTTCTTTGGGGGTATGTGAAGTCACTAGTCTATGCTGATAAACCAGAGACGTTGGACCATTTGGAAGTCAACATTCGCCGTGTTATTGCCGATATACGGCCCCAGTTGCTCGATAAACTTGTCGAAAATTGGACTTCACGATTGCGCTTCATTCGAGCTAGCCGTGGCACTCATATGCCCGAAATCATATTTAAACAATAATGGCATAAAATTATCTATTAATAAATAAACCCAATATCATAGACATTAAAATTATTTTAATGTGTTTTTTTTTTCATTTTGAATTTGTATACCTCTAAAAAAACACC